>JAWQRN010000425.1:0-29871 GCA_033557685.1 Sperchopsis tessellata
ATATACATACTACATACTCCCCTTTGTGTACACCTTCCTGTATGTCACTGAGTAGGTCATTTATAGTAGATGTTGTGCTAGATCTTTTTTGGAAAGCATACTGTTTCTTATTCATGAACTGGGTCTTGTTTAGATAATTTATTGGTCTGCACTTTAGGATTTTCTCTATAATTTTACTAAAAATAGATAGAGTTATCTGTAATTGCTCATTTGACTTTTTCACCACCTTTCTATATGCCTATGGACTTGAAAATGTTCAAAAGGAAAAAACAGATTTCAACCTGTGAATGATAAAAATGATACTTGACAATGAACTTTTTTAATTAATCTTTTCTGTAAAATACAAAAAGTTTTATAGATTCATCAGCGTCATCCCTTACTCATGTCTACAATCATTTTTAACTTCTTTGCTATAAACCATTCCTTTACAGTCTCAACTCATGAGTAAAATCCTTTGTTTCTGACTATGCATATTGTATTTCTCATAGAAACAAAATATAAATTATTAAGTGTATTGATCCTCGCTTCGATCCACTTTAAATTGCCTCAAAATAGTGACTTTCTTAAAACTTTTTAAAGTTATATTTTGTTAAATGTATACTTATATCAAATGATTTTCCTTGCAGTTTATGTACTTCAAAGTTTAAACTTAAACCACAAGATGTCAAAGTACAAAGTGAAACAATTATTACAGTACATCCAAACAAAGCCAAAAATATGAAAAGGTATAACTTCAGTGTACATGAATTGAAAGAGCAGATTCCTAATGTTGTAATCAAGGTAAGTATTTAAGCAAAATTTTACTTATATATCCATTATACTAAAATATCTAAAAGATGTATCTCATGGTAAATATAGTACATCAATTATTTTTTCTCCAAAATTCAATATATCTCATTTATTTAAACAAATATTTTTAGGGTCTTCCGACTGTGAATAGAGCTGTTATTGCCCGAGAAGACAAAGGGGGTAAACCTTACTATAACCTCTGCGTTGAAGGAGATAATTTAAGAGAAGTTATGGCTACATTTGGAGTTGAAGGATCTAAGACATTCTCGAATAATATTATTGAAGTATATAATACTTTGGGCATTGAAGCTGCAAGGTGTATATTAATTTAAACTTAGACTACTATGTATATACTATATATTTTTCTGATATAATTGATTGATGCATTTTCACTGATCAGTACTGTGAAGTGAGTCTAGTATAAGAAGACAATGACGTCATCAAAAATCAGCACGAGATTTGTTCGACAGTAGCACCAGTAACTGTTAGATTACAATCACTGTTGAATAATGAAATCTCAGTACTGGATGTATACACTGTAGGCAGTTTTATGACAGTGGCCACTGTTATGACAGTGACTGCTGTACTCTGCCTAGTTTATAGAAGTGGGTGACCCGCAAGCTTATACTTAAAGGAAGCAGTAAAATATTCAACCAGTAATTATTCCAATTAAGAGCCATTACACATGCAACTGACAAACCATGGCGGTTAGTCCTGATGACATAGGGACATTTATTCAAGTCGGGCATGTGCACAATCCTTTGAGAGCCTTTATTCATATGAAATATTTCACTTGAGGCTGACTGCACGGAAAACTCAATGTTGCTCAAAGTAAATTTTTTTTCGATTTCTCTTTTCTACGTGTAATACGTCTTTTCACACATAATGCAGTAATCTGCGGTATTTCATACTTTCTTGTAATAACAATTCATCCTGACGCATTTTACTTGTGAAAGGTACGCTATTGCTGGTCCTTACCATTAGTACAGACTGTCAGTGGCTTATCAATCGCATGTATAATGGCTCTAAATGGTATTCCTTTTTATGACATGGGTGGCCAGAAACTCATAAAACTAATTTTGATTTTGTTTTTATCAAGTATATTGTTTCCTTTTTGATATGTAAATAATTGTGTTACTCCGTTATTTCTTTAATTTTTATGAATTATATTTTAGGCAAACTATTATGTCTGAAATTAAGATGGTCATGGAGAATCATGGTATGAGTGTGGACTTCCGTCATATTATGTTACTTGCTGCCCAAATGACACATACTGGTGAAGTTTTGGGAATTACAAGACATGGTCTCGCCAAAATGAAACAGTCAGTTCTTAATCTTGCATCTGTAAGTATTATTAAACCATTTTTTCTAACAAAAAGTAGAATCTGCTTATAATGGACTTCGAGGGACCAAGGTAATCGGTCCGTTATAACCGAGTGTCCATTTTATGAGAATCGGAACTAAATATATTCGTTAAGGGGATATATTCATGGAAAAATTAAATAAACATACATATTATAGTTTTTAATAAGAAGTATTTGAAACAAAACATACATATATTTTTTACTTTTAGTAAAAATTATCTCAGTAGAAAACACAAAACACACAAAACCAAACGACTTTACTTATAATGGGTCAGATTAATTTTTAGACCATTATAGGCAAATGTCCATTATATGCAAGTCCATGATAAGTGAGGAATTACACATATTTAACCTGCCTATTTTTGTTTTTCTTCTTTTTTAATATCTTGTGGTAATATTTATTTATTCTTTATTAGTTTGAAAAAACTGCCGATCATTTATTTGATGCCGCCTATTATGGTCAAACCGACAAGATAAATGGTGTATCTGAGAATATTATAATGGGTATGCCAGCTCCTATAGGAACTGGCATATTCAAACTACTAAATAAACCTCTGGCAACAGAAACTAATGAAGAGACAGAACCAGTGAGATCAATACATTTCGATGACTTTGAGGAATGAAGAGTTTTTAAGTTCGTTTATATTATATTATTCTTAGTTTGTTTTTATAATAAAATATTTATTTGTGTACAAAGTAATTGATTTATTATAAAGTCCTTATCCTATTATTTCCAATGGCTTTAAATATTTTAAATAAAAAAATCTAATTTAATACATAGGCTTCCATGGCCACAGTAGATATCTTCAGGTTTTTGCGGGAGATAACTGTGTGCTCTTTTCTTTCTTCTGACATTTCGTCCACCGACGCAGGGAACATTTACAAGACATGTAGCTCTTAAAAATGCTAAATGTAAACTTCCATGTAGCTCTTAAAAGTGTAAGGTGTGGGTGCTGACAAGTTCCAAAAAGTGCTAAATATCGACTGACACGAAGCTCTCAGAAATGTGAATCATAGAAAAGCACTTTTAAGAGCTACATGTCTTGATGTCCCCTGCAACGGTGGACGAAACGTATGAAAAAAGAAAAGCTAGTCATCTCCCAAATAACCTGAAAATAAGAAAATCTAAGCAGTTGAAATGTTTAATAGCTAAACTTTTTGAAACTAATACTTTGTTTAATGATAAATTGAAGAAATATGTCACTATAATTTTACTAAGTATCGTTCTAAAAAGTAGCACAATTTTAAAACTTTCGGGAGTAGTATCAAAATAAGCGTGCAGCAGAAGATTTGTAATCTATCTAGATCAATGATACCCACTTGGAATCAGTTTGCACATTTCAAAGAAATTAATTTTTTTATTGGCAATATAGTATACCGTATTTGCTGGCGTAATTTGCGCACAATACGGGGGGGCGTTAAGAGAACCAAATATAAAATTGTACATACGATTTAAAAAGATACAAGTTCACAACAAAACAACATCATAGCTGAAATTTAAAAGATCGACTGTGGTGTAAATTGTGAAAATCATATGTAATTCTTATATATTTATTAGATTATTTTTCTGTTATATGCAATCCAATGCTTTGCTTTTTCGTTAGTAAAGAAGAAAACCAGAACTGCTAGATGTTCATATCCACGCTGTGTCTAGTATCATACTAATAAATCTCTATTCATAAAACCCATATAGATTATCAATATCAAATACATTTCAAAATTGTTTAATACTTAAAGAAAATACATATTAGAATGTATATTGCAGTTTTAAGATTCAAAAACCTAAAAACACACACGTTCCATCTTCATATAATTTTTCTTAACAATTTATAAAATCAACACAGCGTAAAATCATTGAACAGTGAATATTTTGTCTGCAAAGTGCGTTGAGAGTTGGTTTTCAAGGATAGAAAAGCCCGCCTTAACATACAAGCAAAAGTTACGTAATGAAAATACTCACTGATGAAACTCGGCAAATAAAATACAAGCAATAAACATTTTAGAGCTTTCTTAAAAGTAAATTCAGATTTCGAGAATAAAATATATCTTGTCAACTTTAGAAATAAAATTGAAACCCTATAATAATACTGTTTACAAATTTGGATTTAGTCTAAGATTGTGTCTGCCTCTTGTTCCATAGTTATGTACAGGTCCCAAATTTGATTCATGGGAATCTCTGTTGTCTTAAGATATAAAGGGTTGGTTTAAATTAATCGCTTGTACATATTTTTATAGGGAGGAATAATCTGTTGAGAAAAATGATAATGTTTTCAGTTCTTTTTGGAAAAAACTTGTAATTTTTCATTTCGCCATTATTTTTATTTTTAGGTATTTTCAAAATCTGTAAACATTCTTCCAGTCACTTTATGTGTAAATTGCAAACATCACAATTTACTTCCAACACTTTGATGTTTGTGGAACATTATCAAGTTCTTTCTGCTAAATAGGAACAACAGTATATAACACATTGTCAAAATTTTGATATTAGGACACAATTATATTTTATATTTGCAAATTTATTATGGCTGTGACTTAATTGTATGTTAGGTTAATTATTGATAAATTTTAGTGTGTTGACTTTTAAGTCGCTAGACTATTTGTCTAAATATCTATTTATAACATTTCAAATAGGATTGTAACAATGATCACGTAGGTACATATCTAAAAATAACCTGACAGTAGAGAGTAACCTCACCAGTTATTTTAAAAAATTGATCGCAATTTTGTTCATTTGGTAAAATAAATGTGGAGATAAAAAAAATAATATAAAAAATGCTACAAAATGGCGCAAAAACCAATGGTGGCCTTTATTTAGAAAATTACCTTAATGATGTCTCATAAAAGATGAAATGTTATGAGTAAATTTTGTTATTTGGGAAAGATGTGAAACAAAAACGTAGTGTATAATTGTCTTAACAGAGTTTGAAAATTTTTAAAAATAAACGTTTAACTAAATAAAATTTAGATTCTTAAATTTTTTTCAATTTGTCAACAACAAATTGTAGATCATTTTTTGTCAATATCATAAAAGAATATAAGAATACGCAAAATATCTGAATATAAACCTATCGTCTGGTATTGCAAAGCATTAATGTACAGAAGAAAAAAGTGATCCAAGAAAGACCCCTGGGGCACTCCTCATCCAACAGGTTTTATCTCTCTTGAGCAACCTGCAATATGCTCATATTGCCTTCTATCTGAAAGGTATCAGGCCATCAGTACACTCGCAATGCTTTGTTTAAATCATAGAACAAAGCATGACAGTACCTTCGATTTTCAAGGACATTTGTGACATACTTTATTATTGATTTTAAAAAGGCTATACTTAAATACATCTTCCACATTAGTCTCCTCATGCCCTTGACAACAATAAAAGTTCTTTTGTCATAAAATTAATCAATAGAAATTCTCGTCTGACCCTGTTGATTAAAGATCACTCATAATTTGGATAGGGATCAAATACCACTTAAGTGTACCTGGAAAGTTATATGAAAAAATATTAGGAGACAAACTAGGTAGTTAACCTAATGATGGAGGACGAACAAAGTGGCTTTAGGGCAGGGAGGAGCACTCAGGACCTCATTTTCGTACTGAGGCAGGTTCAGGAGAAATTCTTAGAACGGATCAAGGAAGCATTCTTGTGCTTCATCGATTTGGAGAAGGCCTTCGATATAGTGGAGAGGAATTAAAAGAAGAGGAGTCGGAAGGAATCTTCTAATGGCAGTGAAAAGTGGACAACTAGTGCTATGTTAGAACTACAAATGAATGGTCTGAGGAATTTTTCGTGGGATGAGGATTGAGGCAGGGAGGAACACTCAGCTCTATGCTCTTCATGATATTATTGGATGAAGTTATGAAAACATGTAAGGGAGAGACATTGCAACTTAATGTGGGTTACAAAAATCTTAAGAAATGTTGGAATATCAATGGGAGCATTTGCCGATGACTTAGTTGTATATGCAGGTTCAGAGCGGGAACTACAGAGAAGTATGGATATCTGGAGCAGAGAGTTGAGGCTGAAAAACATGAAAATAAACGATAATAAGACAAAAGTAAAGATGGTGAGCAGGTCGAGGAGGGATATAAATGTGACAATGGACAAGTTGAACAGGTGCAGACATTTAGATATCTTCGATCCGTAATTGACAGTGCGGGAAGAATGGAGATTGAAGTGAGCAGTAGACTGCAAAGTGCGGCACATCTCTACCACTGTCTAAACAGGGACTTCTTGGGAAAAAGGCAGATAAGTAAAGAGGCGAAAATGACAGTTTTTAAGACTGTATATGTCCCAGTCTTGATACATGATAGTGAATCGTGGGTGCTCACGGAAAGGCATAAGAGCAGAATTCAGGCTGCGGAAATGAAGTTTCTGAGAAGCGTGTAGGGAGTATCATGCAGAGATCACATAAAAATGAAGATATGACAGAGACTACTAGTACAGAGGGTAAATGAAACAATTGAAGAGGGACAACTCAGATGGTTCGGGAATCTAAACAGAATGGACGAGATTAGAGTGACAAAGCAAGTATGGGGAGCCCGGGCTTAGGGAAGAAGACCAGCTAATACTTGGAATCGAACGGTGGCCCTGATGATCAAGGAGAGAGGAAGTGGGAATCAGCCAAAAGATTGACACACGACAGACAGAGATGGCGTGGGTTCAGTAAGAGAGGGTGCAATGACTGAGGGTATGAAACCTCTATACCTTACAATGGTAGAAGAGGAACCGATTATGTATGTATGTATAAAATACCAACGTTAAAATGTTATTGTTAACCTCTGGTTTTAGTTGTTTTGATTTCATACTTAAATTTATTAGCACTTAGTGTCTTTATACTATCTGGCAAATGATTCCAAAATTGTATCTCTTGCATAGGAGACTTTGGCTGGATGTTGTTGAATAGGTACAACTTATACCATATAAGCAATTAGTGATGGTTTAGTATAACTATACATATACTGCTCATACACGATTGACCCAACATAGAACAGGAGTATTCGAGATTGGTACTACTAATGCACTCATACGACTGCCTACACCTGTTGGAGTTGCCAATGTGTGTATGAAAAAAGAATTGACACTGGCAGTAGGTCATCAAAATGAGTCTTCCAGTTCAGATGCTATGATCACCCTGTATCTTTGTAAAGAAAAAAATACGATAAAACATAAAATTGTGGCCATAAGAAAATATAGAGTTGATGATTTTGGAGTTATGAAATATTTTAAGAAAAAATTCATTATGCCATTGTGTAAGTTACAAAAGTGACTATGAAATTGTTGTTTTATCCTAAGGAGCTATTAATAAAAAACAAAATTTGATATTTTCTGTTTTTGACATAACTCTAAAATAAAAGAATTACTGCAATCTTTTGAACAATTATTTATGGGCATGAAATTCTACAAAAGTTTCAAATTTAAACCTATGCTACATCTATTATGATAAGTAAGATCCCAAAATGATTAATTCTTAAATGGGACACACGTTAAAATCATGTTCTCATTTAACTTCCTTAGGGACACCCCGTTCTGAGTCGAATAATCAAGAGTCATAGTCTTCTGTTGGCCATATATTCCAAAATCTTTCACTTTATTATACAGCATCTGATAGTTCAGGGTCTTGCGTAATTTAGGTGAACACTACCCTTTGACAAAGGCACAGCCTTGTGAATAAATAGTAATATTTAAAACAAATTTCTTAAAATTCCAGAGGTCCAGCTGTTATTTAACTACATAGTGTTTTAAATGTATAGAAGTTGCCATTGTGTACTGACTGGAGTAATATTGATCAGAAAGTAGTGCTTGTTCTATACTTATTAAAATTAGTTATGGTCTATTGTTTCCTAGCCCATAACTAAGTGCGTTTATACACACATAACATATAAAACTGATAAAACCTAATGCCTACCGTATTTGTGTGGCTAATGTATTCAGGAGTCTAACATAATCAATAAAGTCAACATTTGACTATTGAGGATATAAATTAAAGGTATAAAATTAAAGTCTAATTATTTGTGTTACTTAAATTATTATTCTAGTAAAAGCATGAGATGTTAAATTTACAGTATAAAATGAACATAGGATATGACATTATGCGTCTTTTCTTTGTTGAATCATTTCACGCAGGTTGTTCTCAGAATCTTTTAAGCTCCTTTCTAGATATTGTTTGCTACTTTCCAAAGACGAAATTTTCTCATCAGCTGTAGATTGACGTTTCTTCAAATTCGTTTTGACTTCATCAATTGGTGTAAGTACAAACATGCGACCAACAGATTCATAAGTTTGAATTCCTTCTTCTAGTGTCACAATTTCTCTATAAATGAGTGTATAGTTAATTTTAATGAACATTAGCTGTTTTCCTACATAAGTCTTTCAGATAGTTTATGCCCCAATTCGTACAGCTACCAAATATTAAATTATAAGATATTTAAGTGTTTACTCAAAAATACCTGTACAAAACCTCTGTATACTAACTCACCGTTCCGTGATCGTAGCATGTTGCTTTTGCCTTTTTAATGATTCAATTTGTACATCTGCCAACCTGAGTTTCTGTGAAGTTTCGATAGCTTTTTGTTGTAGCTCTGCAAACGCCTAAGACGAGTAGATTTTAATAATAAACATTTTTGTGATATTTCAAATAAAGCTGTGACTAAATATAGTTTTAAAATAAAATTTTGAGTATGTATTGTCAGCAAAGAAAATTAAATAGATCCTAGGTAACGAAAATTATTAATTACCTTTTTTAATTCCATATCAACGGTCCTAGACATTGCAAAATTGGTTATTTCTAATATATTTTACTAAAAAGGCAATGATCCGGTGTGGGTATATGTGACAAATAGTAACAAACTTGACGTTTATGAACTGATTTTTAATAAAAGTTCCTAAAAATATAGTGGAAAAATGTAAAGTTGCTATCTTCACTTCATTAAATTGACAACGTTTTGTGCCTAAATTAATCACGTTCCTTTCCTCATGGCCGGTCATAGAAGACCGACCTGTGTATTTTATATTTTCGTATTTTATTAACTCGGGTAAGTCTCACCGTTTTCTTGTCAATGAAATTTTATTTCGTTTAGATTTTAAGGTCCTTTCAAGCTCTATTAAATTGTTAATATAGCTCTACGTCAGCTAGCATCTAGGGTTATGTAGCCTAATAAATTTTTGTAACATATTTATTTGTTTTATGGTTTTAGGAATATGTCTCGACGAAAGGCAACTGAGGAAACGGACAAACTGACGCGTATTGCAATTGTCAACGAAGACAAGTGTAAGCCGAAGAGATGTCGTCAGGAGTGCAAAAAGTCTTGTCCGGTTGTACGTATGGGAAAGTTGTGTATCGAAGTGACTCCAAATAGTAAAATTGCTTCAATTTCTGAAGAATTGTGCATCGGTTGTGGTATTTGTGTGAAGGTAAATATTCCGTATTTTTGAGTACCATATTGTGAACCAGAATCGATAAAAGTAATTTAATATGTACACTTTAAATTTTTACAATTGCTTGCATAATTTTAAGTTGTGGTCACTCTAATTTAATATTGCATATTATTATAACATTTGACTTTTATTGTAATTATCCCCATTGCATGTTGGTTATGAATATGAAACAAATTACTTAGAATTAGGCTTTACGCTTTAAATTATCCTCAGATTCATTTTTAGAAGGTGAGTGTGGCTATAGGGTATCATTTTTTTAACTAGATGAAATGGTGATTGACCAGTCTTAAAATTTCTGTTTTCTGCATTTTTTACTTCTTATTTATGAGTTTTTTACCGCAATGTTAATGTCATTGTGTTAGATACCATACTTAAATGCTGTCGAGGTGACACTCTCAAACAAATATAATTTAAATATCATTAGAACTAAATATTGAATGTAATATAGCATACTGTTACTAGGCATATTACAAATTGTGAAAAACAGTGGAAGATTCATTTACTGAACCGGTTACAATAACAGGTGATTGTGAAATCCTATCGTTGCCATATCATACAATATGTGCACCGAGTTATATTCAGTATTCATTACAACTTGCGTGTAATATAATTCAATTTGCACATTTTATGAGGCGGTAATGACTTAATGATTACTTAACTTTAAAAATCACCCAGTAGAACTATTTCATTGCTATGGAAATATTTTTTAGTTTCTTGTCATAATTTGACAGATTCTGTTTGCTTTTTTCACTGAGAATTACAAGTATACAAAGAAAAAGGCCCTCAGACTGAATTGAGTGCAACATTCTGACCAAATTTGATAATGAATTTATTCCTACTCGAAAATTTTGTTTCCAATCAAGAACCATAATTATATACATTTGAAGGATGTTGTAGAATAAATTTGTTTTCATTTAATATTTTCTGATTTGAAAAAAGACATGTCACGTAAGAAAAGTGGACTTGTAGAAAATGTTCGTGTAGTCATACGAGTGCGGCCGATGAACAGGAAAGAAATAAATGATCAACTGGATAAAATAGTTAATGTTAATCCTAGAGAAGGGGTGATTATGCTTAAGAAGCCAAAGTCTTCTGAAAAGCAAAAGTGTTTTCGATTTGATCACATTTTCACAGAATATTGCACCCAGAAAGATGTTTATAAATATATAGCGTTCCCTATAGTAGAGAAAGCATTTCAAGGGTACAACGGCACTATAATGGCATATGGGCAAACTGGTACCGGTAAAACATTCACTATGGCTGGTTTACAAAAACATAAAGAAACACATGGAATAATACCTCACACATTTAATCATATTTTTAGTGAAATATCTACGGCTAGGCAAGAAAAGTCGTTTGTCGTGACCGTGACATACTTAGAGATATATAATGAAGATGTGCGGGACTTGCTTTCGAATTGTCCCAATAAAAAGTTAGAAGTCCGCGAACGTGTAGATGTTGGTGTTTATGTAAAAAATTTGATGGGTTTTACCGTTGATTCCATAAAATCTATTACTAAATTGATGGAAAGAGGAAATCACAATCGAATTACACGTGCTACATTAATGAATGATGTAAGTTCACGTTCGCATGCAATATTTACTATAGTTATTGAATCTAAAGATAGACTTGATAATAAGACAACCATAGGGAAACTCAACTTAGTAGACCTAGCAGGTTCAGAACGTTTAAGTAGAACGCAAGCAACTGGTGATCGTCTCAAAGAGGCTGGAAGCATTAACCAATCACTTTCGGTATTAGGCAATGTTATTTCTGCACTTGTTGATGGAAAAAGTACTCATGTTCCTTATCGTAATTCAAAACTAACACGCTTACTGCAAGATTCTTTGGGTGGCAATTCGAAAACTGTCATGATTGCCATGATAAGTCCATCAGAAGCAGATTATGAAGAAAGCATTTGTACACTGCGATACGCTAGCAGGGTGAAATACATAAAAAATGAAACAAGGAAGAATGTTGAAGTAAAGAAAGGTTTGATTGAACGCTTTGAAGAAAAGATTGCAAAATTGAAAGAAAAGATTTCTCAAATATCTGTACAGGAGATGAAAGAGAAAAAAATAAAAGTTCATAAACGAGGGGAAAGACTCATTTCGGATACTACCTCTGAAGATCTATTGAAGTGTAATGCTGAGTTACTCAAAGCTGAAGAGGAAAAAGAAGAAATCCTTAAGAAAATATCAGTGATACAAAAAAAAATTTTGGTTGGTGGAGAAAACTTGTTAGAAAAGGCACAAGAACAAGCGTTTCTTTTGGAAATGTCTGGTAGTGAATTACAAAATTTAGACAGATCAAGGATAGAGCTCGAAGATAATTTACAAAGGCGAGGTTCAGAACGTATTGAGGTGGAAGAGAAATATTCCTGTTTGCAAGAAGAAAATATCATTTTAAACAAAAAAATAGAAAAGGTGGAGGCACTGCTGAATGAAGCTAAAGAACAGCTGGCTGAAAAAAAACAAGAATATGAAAAAGAGATAGAGTTGCTTTCTGAAAATTATAAGCAGTTGGTGCGAGATTTTAAGTTTGTCAATAAGTTAATTGATGAGTATATTCCCAAGTACTATTTGAGAAGGATTGAAGAAAAAATTGTTTGGAATGAAGAGATAGCTGATTTCCAAATATTGAAAGTTGCTCATACTGGAAATAATGTTCAAGATGATGGAGAAGATTTTCGCCCGCTATTGAAACGAACTATCAAGCCAAACTACCATATGTATAACTCTTGGAAGAAAAGAGTTCATGGTGCTCCCTCCCAAGGATGCAGCAAGCAAAAAATTTAAATGTTTTGTAATTTTTAATAGTTAATCTCAAATATTTCTTATATTTTTTATCATTGTTTTACTATTAACTAAATACTATTTTTAACTACTTTACTTGTATGGTATTGATATATTAAATTGATGATGAAAATTTAATATTATCTCTATATTTTTTTCTACGACCTTATAGAAACTAAACTTTTCATCCCACATATTTAGGTTGAAAGTAACACACTAATTTGTTTAGAATACTGTCATAACAACAGCCTGCAAAACCTCAGCTATTTGTAAACTTATTAAAATGATACACATGTTTACAAATTCTGGTATAGGTTTTAAAAATTTTTCATTATTCATAGCACTTGGTGGAAAAATTGTGCTTTCTCCCTAGTTGCACAAATAACTATTAGGTAAAACATTGGTTTAGTTCCTTTTTACATGAGTGAATGTCCTTGGCCGTTTACTGAAAGTGGTATATTTGGCAAATAAAACACTGTATACAAAAATAGGATACTTTTATCCTTTTAGATAGCATTCATATTTTGGACAGTTTACTATAGCATTCATATTTTGGACAGTTTACTATAGTTTTCCACATTCAGTGTATCTATCTAACCACATATTACCAGGTTCTTTAGCTATATAATTAAATACAGTTTAGAACGAATATGTATTCACATATCAAGGCATGAATTGGAAATATAAGATTTCAAGGTCATTTACTTATTGTGTTGTGCTTGGCTATAAATGAATAGCTTATCTATTCAGGTATATGACACTTTACACATAAAGTATGTAGCAGTAGTAGTTCATTTTTTTATTGCAAACCAGTTAAAATATTATTTCTCAATAAAAATTAAAATGTGTTTATGTATATAACTTCCATAGATAAGATTCAAATGATTAGAAATTAAATATCTGGGTCTGACAATGTCTTTATTTGAGTCTCTTGAGACACAAACAGACAAACTTAACAGAAAAAATATGGACAATGTGCACAAAATATAATTGTATAAATTTTAAATTTGATTAGACAACAAATTAATGTTCCGAAGAATTGTGTACCTTGTATAATTTTACCATCTATATTTACAGATCTTAATTTAAAATTATGTCTAGGATTTTATACAAATAAAATAAGATTTTTCATATAACAGCCATATTGTGCAAAACTTCTATATCACACTTTTGTCAAAAGTATGTTATATAGATCTACAAAACCTTTCAGTCAATTTAAATGAAATTTCCTACAGGGAAGTTGCATTGCATATGGAGTGCAATGAGCATATTAACTATTTAAAATTATACCCTACAGCAGGGCTGCAACCTAGCTTTAGGTTGCGATTGATTTTTGATAGGTTCAAGAAATGTTTAGATATTATTGATAAAAGTTTGTAAGCATTATTTAATTATCTGTTAATTTCTATTAATAGGTAAAATACAAAACTCCTATTTAAATTATTCTCACATTTACAGCTACTGTTATTGAATTGTCTCAAAAATATTCGCACACATACTTAGATGAACTTGAATTATTGAAATATGATTTAAAAATAAAAAAAAACATTTAATTTAATTATATGCAAATTTTGGTTAAAATCATTTTAAAATCAATTAATCCGTTAAATTCGAAGTTCGTTAAATTGAGGTCTGAAAAATTGCGGGTTTACTGTATATGAAGATATACTGGATGTCACTGTACTGTAACTCATAATTATTAATCCATTTTAGAGAAAAACTTATATGGAAATTATCAAATTCTTTGAGATTGTCTTGACTTATTTGGAAAGTAAATTTTTGTTAACTGTCAAATTCAACACATATACCTTATTTTTAATACGACACTAAGTATCTAAACATTTATTGATAACATTGGTATCTCCTCTACAACACACATATCAATATAAAACTGCAATAGCTAAAGAAACAATGTAATTATTAATAAGATATAACCATCTATTTGCAAGCAAATATTACCCAAGCCAGTAATAAAATTCCCGTCTTACATTCTTTAACATGTATTGTAATAGATCTTTTTAAACAATTCCAGAGAAAAAAATCATTTGGGGCTAAGTCCGGTGAACGAGCCGGCCACTAAATTGTTCCTCCTCTACCTATTGAGTGAACTTCATAGGCAAATTCTGAAAAGTCACACACTATATATATTTAAATTCTCAAAAGTTGGCCCAATGTCTTCTTGTAGCATCTGCAAGGATCTTTCATCAGTGAGGGTACCTTCAATAAAAAAAAAAGGAAAAATAGTCGGTGCCCTAGAATACCAATCTGCACAAATATTGATGATACTGACTTCTGTTAAATTTGTTAAATAAACGTTTTGTGTACTCCAATATTTCAATTTTGGATCGTTTGGGAGTGCCATGGATAGAAAATGTACATTCGTCAGAAAGCAAAACATTAGGTAGAAAATCTCTGTTATTGTGATTGAAAAGGAGGTGTTTTAAATGCTATGGACAAATAGCATTTAGAAATTCCCAAATTTTTACTAAATTGGGTCAAGCTAAGATTTTTGAATTTTTACATTTAAATCATATCGATCTTGTTTCTGGTATTACTTCGTTACAGGTACATTGTTTATTAATATTAACATTAGATTTAAAATACTAGGTATTGTACAATCCGCGTAAAGTCCAGCAAATAAATCCCAAAAATTTCGTAGAGAATGTCCAGAGTAATGCCACTGAATAAACAACACTTTCTCTTCTGAAGTGTAATAATCCTTTTTGTTGCTTTTAAATGCATCCATTAATATACAATACAATTCATTTTTCGTTAAGTAATAAATACAATGCAATTTAAGAATGAAAAATTATATGTGGTTGATAGCTAACTACAATTTACTTATCAAATAAGTCAAAGCAATCGATTTGATAATTAAATAATAGTTTATCTCTCAAAACTGAATTAATAAATAGAAAAATTTGCTTAATGGATGCAGTTTAAATTCCCATGTACCAATATCGACTTCAAATCCCATGTGTATATATATATATTTTAAAACTCGAAAATCATCTGCATATTTATATATATATATATATATATATATATATATATATATATATATATTTTTGCTACTCCAATGTAAAATATCCTTTCAAACTACACAAGCAACTTTGTAGATATTTGAAATATTCCAACTTTCGTGCAATACTGTGTATCAACAAATTTGTCAAAATCGATCTAGAGTTCTCTGCAGACCATTTAAGTCTAACAGTCTAATTTACCGCTTATATGTGGCAGTAATAAAACTTCTATGTCTGGCTGCATATGGCACATGAAATACTACCCTCTCCTGAACATTTCCTATCTGTTTTATACCATGTAGATCATATATGGCTATTTCATAGTCATGAGTCGATTTACCTAGATGTGTTCCATTTTTAAATTATTAAACAATTGTATTGATATACACATTTATTTTTAGAAATGCCCTTTTGAAGCCATCGCAATTATCAATTTGCCAAGTAATTTAGAAAGAGATACAACCCATCGTTATGGCAAGAACTCTTTCAAACTACATCGTTTACCTATACCCAGACCCGGTGAAGTTCTGGGATTAGTTGGAACCAACGGTATTGGAAAATCTACTGCCCTTAAGATTTTAGCCGGAAAATTGAAGCCAAATCTAGGGCGCTTCACCGTAAGTAACTAAAGGAGGTCATTCACTTCTATTAACAGTTATCACATAATAATAATTATTCAAATTGTATCACATTTTTACAGGATCCTCCAGACTGGCACGAAATTCTCAGCCACTTTAGAGGCTCAGAATTGCAGAACTATTTCACCAAAATTTTAGAAGATGACTTAAAAGCCTTAATCAAACCCCAATATGTAGATCAAATTCCCAAAGCTGTCAAAGGCACTGTTGGTCAGCTTTTGGATAAGAAATCTGAAATGGACAACCAACATGATATTTGCAGGATGCTTGGTAATAAATTGTGCTATATAATTGCGAAATGTTGTAATATTGCTTTGAATTTTAGATTTAAGCCACATTCGGGAAAGAGAAATATCAGCCTTATCTGGTGGGGAACTTCAAAGATTTGCTTGTGCCATGGTGTGCATCCAAAATGGAGACATTTTCATGTTTGATGAACCATCTTCTTATTTAGATGTTAAGCAACGTTTGAATGCTGCCAAAACTATACGATCTTTACTTGGTCATGATAGGTATGATACATTTTTAATAAATGAAAAGTTAATCTGAATTATATGTATGAGTACTTTAAGGCAATCCATTTTTATTCTTTTACATTCATATATTATGTGCTACTATTTCAAAAATTTCACAAAGTTAAAAAATTGTTATATTATTAAGAATGTATTTATTGTTATAAATAAATGCAAAATCAAAAAAATGATATAGCTAAAATTTAAGATATTTTACACAAATTTATGCTTACACTAGGAACTGGTCTTGTTCGTATTATATATATTATAATACTCTGACGTTTTTATTGGGATGTTTAAAACTATTTTCTATTCATTGGAAATCTTATCAAAATTGAGAATTTATAAAAAAAAAATTTTGAAAAATTTTAGTTTTATGTTCCGATTATGCAGTCATGCATGAAAATAGCAGTTATGAACAATTCAGTGTGAATGTCTAAATAAAATTGCCTACATAGAATTCATAATCAATGGTTAAGTATCATATATTGTAAAATGAAAGTGCTATAAAATAACACAGATTAAGAAACTTAAAAAAGTTTATTTTCTTAAAAAATAGTTTAATAACATTCTGTATTAAAAGAGCTATCATATCTATATTTAAAAAATAAATAAAAATCTATCCCACAATGAAAATTTTAAAAGATTTATCTGAAAATTTGGTTTTATGTTCCGATTATGCAGTCATGTGCGTGAAATAGCAGTGGTTAAGAATTTTCTAACTGAAATTGTCTACAGAAAAATAATAGTCAATGATGTATTGTAAAATTAAATTCCAATAAAATAATACAGAATAACTAACTTTTAATAAAAATAACAATTAACTTTTAGTATGTCGCTGACATTGACCCTTGTCTATGGAAATTAAAGTTTACGCCAATTGTTTAGATGTCTATAATTCTTCTCGATTTCTGGTTTTAATAATATGTACAGTTTTTTTAACGTCAATCTCTAAATTTTAGATACTTATCTGTCTGTCCATTGCTTTTGTTGTTTTAACTTTAAAATCTTTTGCAAAATATCCTATTATGTTTTTTAGTATTTATAATATAAGCTCATAATGGCGCGACCCATTTTTGACTATAAAATTTAATAAATATGACTCTTGTGTTAATTTTTTATATCATATTACCTTCATATTTATACAGTTAATATTATGTTTTATGTTATTCTGGTGAAAAAGCTCATAAAAGTTGAATGGTGCTAACATATTTTACTTCAAAATAGTGTATAGACATTATATATATATTAACTTTAATCCCATTTTTATAAAAAGAAATTAATTCGCTTTATAAATGGAAAACACCTTAGTGATATTTTCATGTGCATGAGTGTATTTCATTTTTCATTCATATTAATTTAACATTGACCAGCAAAAATTCTATTCACTCAGCAAACAAAATTTTTAATTTCCAGAAATTTGTCTTCATCAAGGTAAGGATAGAATTTTTTTAATATAATTGGTTATGGGTTTCTCATGCTTATTCTGTATTTTAATTGCTTAATAAATATAAATAAAAGCCCAGGTTTGTTGATAACATTTGCAGTTACCTAAGAAACATAAATGGAATTTCTATCAAATGACATTTCTGTTAATGTATTTTTGTTTCTATAAATTGAAAGGTGTCATAATTAACTTTTCAACATTAAAATACTAAATACATGTTTTAGTCTGTACATAGACTTCCACGGCCACATTAGATTTCTTCAGGTTTTCCGGAAGATAACCGTGTATAGGCTTTTCATTATTCTACGACTAGCACTTCTGAGGGCTACATGTCATTCTATACTTTGCACTTTTTAGAGCTACTTGGCAGCCCACAGCTAGCACTTTTAAATGTCACATGGCAGTTTACATCTAGCACTTTTAAGAGCTACATGTTTTGATTATGTCCCCTACAACAGAGGACGAAATGTCAGCAAAAAGAAAAGTCAACATACTGTTATCTCCGGGAAAACCTGAATATATGTGCTTTATGGTTTATTTTAACTTGAAACCCACAGAAACGTAAGTATTTTTAATACATAGTTAGAGAACAATGTGATTGTATGTATCATTTCAAAGGTATTATTAATGTTGGCCTATACTTG
The DNA here is from genome assembly GCA_033557685.1 of Sperchopsis tessellata. NCBI lineage: Eukaryota > Metazoa > Arthropoda > Insecta > Coleoptera > Hydrophilidae > Sperchopsis > Sperchopsis tessellata. The sequence goes on from JAWQRN010000425.1 coordinate 18,645, forward strand.
TTTGTAAGTACTTTATTAATTTAGCTACTAGAGGATTTAGAAACAAAATATTTTTTTAAATTCTTAAGGCAATTATAGCTTTTCATATTTAATTAACCTACAATTATTGAATGTTCTCACAGGTGCTTGTTGCGATAAAAATTGATTTTTTGAAAGCAATAAACATAAGTGATCACAAGTCATAACTCGAAATGCTAATTAATTAAACAATTGTTGAAAAGAGAATTACTTGTGTCAAATAAGTTGCTATATCAATAATAAAAATTACAGCAACATCTTCAGGCTTTCCGGGAGATAACCCTGTGTTGGCTATTTATTTTTGCCTATGTTTCATCCACGATTGCAAGGGACATTATCAACAATGAAGCTCAAAAAAGTGCTAGGTATAGACTGGCAAAGTAGTTTACACTAGCACTTTTAAGAGCTACATATCTTGATAATGTCCCATGCAACGGTGGACGAAACATCGGCAAAAATGGTTATCTTCCAGAAAATGAAAATTTCAGTTTTTCTAGAAAGAAAGCAATTTTATATTGTATATTTGATGTAAACTGGTTAATAAAGCACAAATTGTATGGATTCAATATTTTATAATTTATTGTTTCATCTTTAGCACTAGTACTACACACACTTGTATATATCAATAACAATAACAACTTTTTTATACAAAATATCGGCCTGTAAGTACAAGAATTGGTACACAAATACAAAACATTACATGAAATAATGTCACACACTATACCTGGAGTATAATTTGCAGGTACACTTTCTACACTAATACCAAATATCACGTTTTCAAGAAAATACCCTCTCAAAACATAAAGAAAACCATGCGGTTCTAAATTTATTAACAAATATTTTATTTTAGTTTTAAACATTTTACAATAATTTTAATTATATTATGCAATTTATTATATATTCTAATAGATACAGAGGAAGAATTTCTCACCGTCATACTCAAATGATGTATAGAAAAATGTATGTTCAGTAATCTAGTGTCATACACAAAGTTTGTATTATTTGTAGTAAAGTTAGTCTTATTTGTATGCATATGTACTTCAAACAGTTACAGTGCATATATAGTAAATATCTTATTTTTCAGTTTGAATATACTTCTGATAACTCGTTTTTGTAATTCAAAAATTGTGTCAATATTTCTTCCACTCCAAAACATTCCATGTCTTATGGTAGATTCAAAGTTGACATGGTATATTATCATTAGAGATTTAGAGTTCATTTTTTTGCAGTAATTATAATTATGAAACAAATAGTACTTCACTTTTTAGTCAAACAAACTTATGATGCTGCCAGCACAAAAACTCAAATATATATACCTAGAAACTGTGTGTATTTACTTAATATAAATATACAACTATCAAAATTTATTATTTTCTTATTTTCTTTGTTCCTGTTAGTTAAGAACAATATCAAATTTGTTTTTTCTTTATTTAAAATTAATTTTTTTTGAGTAAGCCAACCTTTTGCCCTATTAAAATAGTTAGCCTAGTTATATCGTTGGCACTGAAGATATCCAAAAACGTTACATCTACACAGTTTGTGTTTTATGAACTACTAACAGTGATAAACATAGCTATTTTAAGCTTAACTTGATTGCTTCATGTGCCAAAATGTTGACACCTTAACTCGGTTGTCAGCCAGTCAATATGTTCCTCCACGCTATGCTGACCAGTTGGATGTAAGATCAGTAAATGCAAAAGGACACGGTTTTCATAATTTGGATAGAGAAGCATACCCAAAGATACTTTATATTACATGAGAAATGTAAGAGATAACATTACTAAATGTATTTCTCGATATCCAATGATCTTTGAAGTACAGTACAAAATTTTACTGAATCTTTAAAAATGCAGGTTCTCTAAAAATCCTGGAGTAACAGTTGTAACTTTTTAAATAATAAGTAGATTAAAAAGTTCAGTAAGTACCTAGACATACTATGGTAACTTAACAATCACGTTTTTTGCATGCCTAAACTCATGCTCCCTCCTTTTTGAAGTAACAATGACCTTATGTTTAAATAGTGCAATATGAATCTTTTACTGTTTTAGATTCATTATTGTCGTTGAGCACGATTTAAGTGTCTTGGATTATCTCTCAGACTTTATTTGTTGCCTTTATGGTGTGCCAGGAGCATATGGTGTTGTTACTATGCCTTTTTCTGTCCGTGAAGGTAATTATATCTGTTTATTTTAAAACTTGCATTAGTCTTTTGTTGTGGTGTCATTGTAGGTATCAACATTTTCCTTGATGGTTTTGTACCAACGGAAAACTTACGTTTCCGTGATGAGTCGTTAGTCTTCAAAGTAGCTGAGTCAGCAACAGAGGAAGAAGTTAAGCGTATGAACCATTATGAGTACCCAGCTATGACAAAAACCATGGGTAATTTTAGACTAGAAGTGAGAAAAGGTCAATTCTCAGATTCAGAAATCTTGGTTTTACTTGGTGAGAATGGTACTGGAAAAACTACATTCATCCGAATGTTGGCTGGAAATTTGGAAGCTGATGCAGGATCAGGTAATTAATTTTCTATTTCCTAAAAAATAGTAATTCCTTTGATTATCTTAGGATATTGAAAACAATAAACAAAAGCAAAATATTTTGTCTTACAGCAGTTCACTAAGTAGGAAATACAAAGTATTGCATGGACTAATTTAGTATTGTTTCTATAGTTGCTGTTCTAAAATATTCGTCACTATAAGCAAAAATATGTACTAGCCTGAGCCAGTAGAGTGACTTTTCAAATAACTCATTCAATACAATTTATTACATGTGCTTATCATACACATTTTTTGAAAATAAGTGTTTTCGATAACGACTAAGTTAAATATCATATCCTATTTAAGCTGATCTCTATTTGGTTTTAGTTGTATTGGTATTTTTGGAATTGAAGTGTATTGTGTGGTGAAATTTTGCAACATGCTATAAAATTTTGTCATCAACTGAAAACCCAAAACGCTATGTTCTATTAATTGTCGAATGGTTATAAGCATTTTTTTTTTCAGGTGATTTACCTCAATTGCACATAAGTTACAAACCTCAGAAAATTAGTCCGAAGTCGCAAGGTCTGGTGAGACAATTACTGCATGAAAAAATTAGGGATGCCTATATTCACCCACAGTTTGTGGCTGATGTTATGAAACCTTTGAAAATCGATGACATTATTGATCAAGAGATTCAGAATTTATCTGGTGGTGAGTTGCAAAGAGTAGCCATGGCACTCTGTTTGGGCAAACCTGCTGATGTATATCTTATTGATGAACCTAGTGCCTACTTGGACTCAGAGCAGCGTCTTGTTGCTGCCAAAGTTATTAAGAGGTAAGGACTTTTTTGTACAACGCAAGTATAGGTAACACCTGCTTAAGTGTGTTCGGCAAAAGCGAATTTGTTATAACACTGAGGCGTATTTATGTACCTTTGTATTTACTAAATTAAAATACGCTTGTAGGTTTTGTTATTGTTCATGTTCAAAGAGAACTTTTTCTCTCACGAGACAATTAGTTTTGTTAAATTGGTAGTGGCTGCTAACGACATAAGTTGTAAATATAACAAAAATTTACCTCGTCATCTACATTGGATGTATTAATAAAAAATATTTAAAAAAATTTATGATAGTGAATAACTTAATATGTAAGTAGTAGGTTTGCAAGTCTATATATTATAAGTTAGCTCATATACCCATTTTTTTGATAGATTCAATTGAAAATAAGTGTCAAAATTGTCATATAGTAAATGTGTCAAACTTATGATGAAAGTCATATAGATTAATTGCTCCACTGCAAATACGAATCAAAACATCAAAGTTAGAATATAAAATTAGCTTATATTTAAACTGGTGGATTGTTTTATGACAGTCACTGCGAATGTCACTTTTAGCTTTTTTAACTGAAATTTTGTTTGAATGTGACTTATAAAAATAGTATAGTCCTTATTTTAAAGTGCAGTTAAGTTGTACATTCAATATACTTTTATAAACATATTTCATTTAATATAATTTATGGTAAAGGTTTATTTTTAAATATAGAGAGGTGTTAATCTAAGATAATATCAATTATTTTTATTACTGTTCACTAAAAGTAAATAAAGCTCTAAATTCTGCTCAAAATAAAATTATAACTTTTAGACTAGAGAAATTGTACTGCATTAATCCCCTACAGACTCTACAAAGAAAACGATTATTGCTTTGCATATATAGATTGTTAAAATCACTGGAACCAAAGTCTGACTATAGAAAAGCATATTTATATGTGTATTCTATAGTGATATTCAAACTTCTAAACAGTACCCCTGGTTCATTTTGCACGAAATATGATAAATATGAAATTTTAGTAGTGGTTATTGGCTATTACCAATATTTACAGTCTGGTTCTTTAGAAGTATAAAAATTTCATGTTAATTCGCAGCAATAGAAGAGGTTTTGTCTTTCTGTACCTCTAAGAGAATAACTATCTTGATAATTTTAGATTAAAAATGTTCAATTCATTCGATACGTAATATGTATTATACAATTTTGACACCAGTAAATATGAATAAAAAAAATTGACATAAATATGCCAGTTGCCAAAATAGTATGTAAATTTATGGCCTATCAAATTTAGTTAAAGATTAGGCACCATACTTCGATAGAGGTCGTGATGTGTGGCTTCACAGGGAGCATCAGAAAAGTTTTAATTTACTATCTACACCGAATATGCTGAAAAACATAATAATACATGCAGTGAGTAATTACTGTAATTTAAAAAAAGATTGAATAAAATGCGTTCACTTAAAGTCCTGCACAGACTTGTTGGAGAAGTCGCTTTTAAATATATTGGTGATATATAAGATAAGATCATTTTGCTATGCACCAGTAAGGTAGGTTGTACTAAGACCACACTAAAGAAGAAGACTTTTCTTCATACTAAATATCCGCGAGAATAGTTTTGGATAGTCATAAAAATCAATGTAACAAAAATGTAAGAGGGTCCCACATTTGAGACCTAATATTTCAAGTGCATTCTCTGAAAAGAAAGATACAAATTGATACAACTATCTTAAATGTAATCCAAAATAACACACTATTGTAATCACATATCACAAGCCTTTGATAAATCTATGTAGTCAACTTCCATTTTACCTCTTACATTCAAAACAGTATGAATAACGCTTTCTTACTACGGAGCCACCATGGCTTTATGAGCCATGCTGGTAAAGAGAAATAAAATGTTATAACTTATGAGCCATGCTGGTAAAGAGAAATAAAATGTTATAACAAAGGAGCAGTTTGATAGATACATATCTCCAAAAATGTTGAAAAATTGTATTGATGGAACAAAATCAGTGTCCATTAAAAAACTGGGTTTCGAGACACTCATGGCTTTTGCAACTAATTAGAAGATACGATATTTTTAGTTTTACATTGATTTATTTTTTCATTTCTTTTTTTCAGATTTATCTTACATGCAAAGAAAACTGGATTTGTGGTAGAGCACGATTTTATAATGGCAACTTACTTGGCTGACCGTGTAATTGTGTTTGAAGGAAAACCATCTGTCAATACAGTCGCTCACACTCCACAGACTTTGTTGGCTGGAATGAATCGATTCTTGGAACTCCTTGGAATTACCTTTAGACGAGATCCTAACAATTTCAGACCTAGGATCAACAAACAGGAATCTGTTAAGGACGTAGAACAAAAAAGAGCCGGTCAATATTTCTTCTTGGAAGAATAATTTATTTTATGATTTATTTTGTTATCAGAAATTTTATAAACCTTGATATGAGTATTTTTTGTCAGCAAAATTAATTCTAAGCCTATTTTTTTAAGTAATATTTTTCCACCTAAAGCATTATCCAATGCTGTGCTGTATAATTTTAATGTAATTACTGGTTTAGTTATGTACGTGGGTGGTGTTTATAATACAATTTTTAAAATGCTTTTATTTGTTTTTTTTTACTAATGCCTTTATTTTCCAATGACGAAGAATAATTAACATTGGCGTTCCTAACAATAATTGATTTAATTTCATTTCATTTACAACTAACCTTTGAAGCTCTAACACTTAAAATATTTTTTGACTTTTATAATCAGATTTTCATTCGTTCTGTTTATTAATGGTATATCATTGAATTTGGCCTTCAAAATTATGTTTATACAGTATCAATAATAGAAGAGCAGCATTTTCAATCTCTTGGATATGGTGCCGTTAGACCTGATATCATTGTCAATCAGTTTAAAAACATCTCTCATTGGCTAGTTTAGATGAGAGAACCCAGTCTGAAGCAACACTTGAAAGGTTGAACATCACATCAAGCTGTATGTTTTTACAAAAAGTACATCTTAAGATCTGATCTTCACTTGATGTGTTTGAGATGATGTTTTTACATGGTGCAACGCGTTAAATGAATTTTTGATTTAAGCTAAGCTTAAGCTTCAATGTGCGCTTTAAAATGTTACGATATACATAACTTACAGATAATCAATTTTTGCATTCATCTCTTCGTAACTCTGTCCTAACATGTATTCGTTTTTAAAATCAATGGCGTGCATACAATGGTTAAAAAACTACAATATTTTGAAATAATTACCCATGCTGCTGAAATACTTTAAAAGATGGAGTATTGATTTGGTTTACAAAATACAGTTTAAAGGAAGACGTGGCAACTAAATGAAAGTTTCACTCAAGAAATATTCGTTAGATTTGAAGTTAAAAAACCATTAATTTTCATTTTACTGAAAGTCCATACTTGTATTTTCACTGAAAATGATTTATTGAGATTTGTCATGCAACATATCTAAAACCAGCTGAATAGAACAGAAGATCACTAATAATACTACTCTGAATTCAAAAAAGATAGTAATTGAAACAAAAGGGCGATCGGAAAGCTACAGAAATAGCGGAAGTAAATAAGTCTATAAGGAAAAACCTAAGAGCCAATATTAGAAACTATAACAACAAAAATATCAAAGATACATTACAAGAGAAGAAAAGCCTAAAACCATTATGGAGATTTATGACAGCAGGAAAATACAAAATAAATATTATACATCACTATACAAAAGCGTGTTAAAGCACAGAACATGGAAAAGACGAAGCTGATAGTTACAGTGCAGAACATTGAGATGGAGAAAATACCAGACATTACAACCGAGGAAATTGCAGGATCACTGAGGAAAATGGACAAGCGACAGTAGAAGAAAATGTCGCATCAGAAATGATCAAAAATGGTGGATTACCAATACTTAAACTCCTTGAAAACCTGCAGAACAAGTGCCTACAAGAAAACACTACCGCAGTAGACCAACGCCCTAGTATACTGGTACACAAAAAAGGAAACAAATGTAAACTAAGTAATTAGATACACAAACCTAATTGAGAATATCTACAGCAATGCAACATTTCAAATCCTCTTACAGGAGAAGACCGATTAAATACCCATCAAAAGAGGAGTCGTACAGGGAGACGCCATCTCGTCATAGCTCTACGCTCTTGCCCCTGAAACTTTGTTTAATGAGATCAACTGGAACCACAAAGGAATTGAAATCAATGGAGAAAACCTAAACCACCTCTGATTTGCGGATGATATCATGCTTATCACGAATAGATAAATAAAATTGCAAGAAATGCTGACGAATAACAATTTAGAAAACACTGTTATAGAAAACCAGCTAATTATTCAAAGAAAGTCTAACATCAAACCTAAATAGAATAGCGTTGGGTTGCACAGCATTTGGCAAACTGCAGGATATTTTAAGATCCGATTTGCCCAATACATTAAAAGCTTGCATGTTCGATCAGCACGTCCTCCCTGACATATGGGACAGATTCATGGGCTTTAAACTACAACATCTATAAGCTACAAGTCACTATGCGCTACAGAGTGATATGCTGGATATCTCACTCTGATACCATAAAACATGAATGGATTTGACACAAATAAAAAATTGCTGATATAAGAAGAATAGTGTATAAAGTAATACAAATAAACTCAGTTTTCCCAAAAACTGCATGGCGTTAAGACACAGTTATGAGATTCATCTATCTGGGAGCCAAAATATCTAGCAGTCGATGAGGTGAGGAAACATCTGGCTATCTTAGAGATATCATAGAGGAAATAATAACTGCAGAATGTAAAAATCAGAGAAAAAAGGTATGGCCAACAAATATAAATTCATAGCAGGGAAAATCAGAAACTCTTTCTTGGAGTCTTCGGAAATAACAAACAGTGGCATTTTTAACACTTTAAAATTTACCAGAAATAACAAGTCAAAGGGAAACTTAGTAATGAAAAGTGGAAAAAATAATTCATGGAAGTATATACTTGGACGACTCTAATAGTGACGACCGTGAGGGACAGGAGTGGAATGAACAAGTAGAAAGTGGTGAGTAAGGGGAGATAATCAGGAAAGAGCGTAACGTTAATCAAGGTGGGGAAAGCTGCCGGTCATAATTGAATTACTCCAAAAGCGATAAAATAACTTCAAAAAGGGAGATAAGATAAGCTGAAGGACCACAGATTTATATCACTTCTTGGTGTTCCAGGAAAGATTTGTATGTAATTGATAAAGTGTTGGAGTATAAGTATCTGTGTAACATATTCCTAGAATAAGCATTAGATAGAATTTGAAGGGAAGATGAGTGAAGCATTCTCAGGAGTTGAAGAAGAGTTATTATTTGGATGATGTTCGACCTTTTAGGGAATATGAATTAATTGAGCTAGGAACTAACTGTAACTGTAAGGGAGCAAATGAGTTATCATTTGGTCAGATAAAATTAAGGTCATCATAAATAATAGTTTACAAAATGTTGTAGATCTATGTCAGGATTAAAAAGGCAAAGTTCTTGATTGAAGGAAAGTAAACTATGATGTGTTTATATGATGTATCTTTAATTACCATAGAGAGGCAAATGAGAAAAATAGAAGAGCTGTTGAAATTTTACCTAAGAAAAGTAGAATGGATAACAGGACTTGACAAATAAAGAAATATGGACTCTTCGTATATTCGGGTTATAAATAATACCCAAGAGAACATTAAAGAACGACAGCTTAGATGCCAAGGAGCCTATGGAAAGAAGTCTTGGAAGGAGGATGAGATGAAGGCCAGTAATGGCATGGTATTTTCATCCTTGAAGTAAAATTATTACTAGTAGGAAAAGTTATAAACAAGCGAAAAACTGCATTATGATTCCTTGATTAATTAAAATGTTGAAAATTCTCTAAAAGTCATTAAAATGAGTGGAAGATAATTAAGCTTCACCTTTAATCAATAGAATATAAACCGATTATATAGATACGTGTAAAAACAGAAACCGCCAGGTTATATTATAAGTTTAAAACTGTTCGTTAAATAGTTTATCATTCACAATTTGATTTTAATGATAGATGAAATTATATGGCATATACTGACATCACGAAACAATCGCTATTTTAATTTGAATTGACTGACCTCGAAAGTCGTAAATTCTAGTTCTCGTTTCCTCCAGAGGCGTCACATATTGTGCTATCTTCACGTTCTGTACTTGGAAGTTTCGGTATTCGGCATTTCACTTTGAATCAGTGTATTTTTCGAGGTGGGTGTGGCAATATCACCTAATTTGTCGTTCTTATCTTATTTACGTATACTTTCAAAGTACCGGTAAGTCTTACAATGCAAATATAAATAACCACTTTGCACATAACCCCCATTCTTTACACCCTAACTTTTACATCATTTAATAATCAACTTTGAGAATTAATTATAAACCTAATTAAAAAAGGAGATAGAAAACTTGTCGTGAGTTTGTACTAACTTATGTTGAGGTTTTGTGTGGTATGTAATTACCCTTGCCTTTAAGATGTTGCAAGCTTTCTTTTGAAATATTGATTTTTTCTAACTTACTATTAAGACTTTTATGGAAGCCGGAAAAACTACATTTGTTTAGAATTTGTTTTGCCACCGGAGCTATTGTACAACTTTCTTTTTGAAGTTCAAATAAAAAACTTTAAAAATAGCTGGGAAATTCATCACGTTTAAAAATAGAGAAGCATTTGAAATTGGAGAGGTAATTTTCGGAAGTCATTTTTTGAATCCTTAGAACATGATTCCTTGATTAGTAACTTATGATAAATAAATCTTGGAAAAAGCCGGCTAATGAATGACGAAATATCGTTTATAGCGATGATGTCATTTGTTACCTACCTCCAAGTTGTAAGACAGTGAAGGAAGTATATAGCATTGCAACACTTAAAGGCAGTTAGTTGAGATTCAATATCTACCTGTGCACCTGTTATTATTGTTAGCAATAATTCAGTTTTCTAATTTTTCTAGTCCTCCATTTAAGCCAAAATGAGTAACCAACAGTATTACCCATTCAAGGTAAGTTTAAAAAATGTTTTTATTACTAATCGTAAATTTTCTATTCTAGAATTATCATCGCAAACCGACAAATTATCGCGTTTCGCATGCCTTGATAAGACTAACCGGCTTTCTGCGGTTTTTGATATTTAAGCAAATGTAGGGATTATTATTTGAAATTATTTATTAACCAAAATTACTTTGGGATTATACCTATATTTATAATTTAATTGCCTATACATGTACTACCTAGATTATACCTATATTTATAATTTAATTGCCTATACATGTACTACCGAGTTAATTTATTTTTCCATATTATGATAATTGGACCATAGTCTCGAGGAAGAAATCAATATATCGATTTTTTTCTGAATTGATTAACATAGGTGTCTTGTTACCTAAGTGTTTACATTTCTCTTTGGCATTAGCATAAACATCGACCTTTGTACGGACAATACTGCGTTTTATTGCATGGTTGCTTGATTCCATTAATTGTTCTAAAAAGTGTTCCCGCACTAAATAAAGGCCAGACCCTGCCGAGACCTTGACATCTTTAAATTGTAGAAGATGGAAGCGCCAATATTTGTTTTTTTTTTTTGGGAGATCCATTCTACCACTTAATATACCAAGGACTAAACAATAACTAACAATTCAGAAGGATTCAAATAATTTAACAAATGCTAGGAAATTTTCAGTTTCTGTCCTGGCGACCACATAGTATATTTAATGTGGAATACAATTCTCAATTGTCTACTTGACGTTTTAATTAAGTAGTCCACAGAAGTCTTTCTGAAAATGTCGCACCCTTACATCAAATTTCGAAACATATTCTGATTTTCAATGACGCCAGCCTATCACGCGTTAGAAAGTGGAGTTAGTATATATATATATATA
>JAWQRN010000426.1:0-29868 GCA_033557685.1 Sperchopsis tessellata
TATATATATATATATATATATATATATTTATATATATATATGTAATTATTTATTTTTTTACAGTCAAACGTAAGATTATTTTTAAAAACTCTACTTTTTATTTGTATCTATGTTAACATTATAACGCAAAGTACAGCTTTAGCAAAACACTTTCATTCGTTAATACACAAAACAGATTACGACAGCATGAACATTTTAGAAAACGAAGATAGCAAACAAAAATATTATTAGGGAAATGTTACATATATTAAGCAATTCTAATACATTAAACTATAAACAGGATAACCAAAATGTATCAAGTGAATACACTACAATTATTAAAAATTACACATACACATACACTTACATTTTAGATATCTATTATGTTTCATTTTTAGTAGCATAATATAATATTGAGGAAGAAGTATATTGAATACTTCGAAACGCATATCAAAAAAAGAAACATTTGAAAATTAACACAGGCCAACAAAAACATTTTTCTGAAATCATTTTAAACAAATACAGTTTAATCTTAAGTTTCTTTGGGTGCTGGCATCAGTTTTTTTTTTCTATCGCCCACAGTTCTCTCAAAATATGGCCTCAATTATATTAAAAAGGGAGCAAATATATAAAAAATAAAGCAACTTGACTCATAATTTTGTTTAATTAAAGATTTTATTTAACTTAACACACCATATACAACGTAAAAACATATACTTCAAGTATTTACTTTTGTGTATTTCCTTTGTCTCTTCTCTATTAAGCTCCTTATGTAGCTTTTTCTCCAATATGATGCATTTTGTCTTTCTCGGTGAAGTGACCAGCAGTATTCACCCATCATGTTGACATTCCTCGTCCCTGGAAACGCTTCTCCATCACCCAAGTTGCAGGGGAAAAAGTGAAAATGGCTGTGTAAGAAGTGGACTTTTAGGCTCATCAAACATCCTACCTTTTTCATATTTGGTACGATAAGCTTATAGTTTAGGTCTATTATATTGCCCAAAAACTTGGTCACAACTTGCTTAAATAAGGTCCAAGCCTCTTTCTCTTTTGTAGTCATTTTATTTTCAAAGTTGGAATCGAACATCATTTTAAGAATGTCAGTCTCAACGAAAACCCCTTCTTTCAGTTTGGCTTCTGATAAATGAGGAAACTTTTCACATATATACTTAAAACATTAACTTCCTTTGGGCTAGGCTTTCACAAATTGTTTCATCAAACGAAATTTGATGTGAAGAGGTGATGTAAGAACTTTCTTTGAATCTATTAAACTTTTACTCAAAATTTTCTTTCCTCCAGGTCTTAAAGTTTTTTTTGCACGTCAATTTTTTTCTGGACCAGTGTTGACCCCTTGCTCTACTATGCATCCCACATATAAAACATGGAAGTTTAGTAAATCCACTTCGTTGAATGTTACAAAATGCACAAATATTAGATAAAAAAATGCATTTCTTACGTTTTAAATATTCAATTGTGAGAAAATGGTAGGTCATACAACATTTTTATTATTTTTATTTTCAGGCTCAGCACACCCAAAAACATAAAAATCAGGAAAAATAATTAAAAACGTTTTTAATCGTCTGCCTGTGTAATCTGACGTTTTACTGTCAAAATAATACATAATTACTTTTCAGTCATACAGTTTTTGTTGTATATATATATAAATTTATATATATATATATATATAATCATAATCAACCGTTATTCATCCACTGCTGGACGATGACCTCCCAAAGGCTATGCTTCTTCCTATTAACGTGACACCCAAACAACTGCTTTGTCTAACCTGTCATTGGGTCTTCGTATTCTGTTAGCTCCCACAAAGTTTATTCCTTTGCGTCTTTACTGTCCCTAAAATATCCCTGACCTTAGTCTGACTTCTTATCCATGCACAGCGCTGTTTACCTCTAATTCTCAAGACCAAACTGAATCTCTCAATACTTCTTTACATATTGTTGTGCTTGGGTATATGCAAGGCCTTTAAAGTCTGCGTCTCGCAAGTATACGTCATCACAGGAACAACATATTGATCGAAAACCCTGCGTCTTATATACAAAGGTAGCTGCGATTAAAATAAGGTGTTTTGACGTCCAGTTATATTCCATGCAAGCTTTTTTCTTCACGCTATCTCTATCCATTGCTATGAGCTGGTCCAAATTCATGTATGATGTTACGGCTCCGATTAATGTGGTCTCGATATACACATTGGTTGCCATAGCTAGCTCATTGAGCATAAGATTAGTTTTACTAAGATTCATCCTAAGCTCTACATTTTTACCATCAGAATTCAGATCAATTATTTTGTTTTGGCGCTCCTCAAAAGTGTATACAAATAACACGATATCATCTGCAAATCTCAAATTGTTAAGATATTTTACATTCACTTCAATGCCCTCTTGTTCCCAGTTGCTACACTCAACAACTGAGGTGATATAATGTCTCCTTGTTTAACACATTTTTGAATATAAAATGTTTTCGTTTTTTTATGTAATTTAACTTAGTAACAGCAGATGTCTGTTATTTTAGTATATGAAAGCACAACATATTGACAGGTTATTATGGTTATATCTAGATATCAATTTAAGCACTGTGTGAATGAATTCAATAGTGCTATATCCTCTAATAAAGCCTGTTTTTTAGGTTAGTAAGAATCGAATTTATCTTTAAGGCGATTCGCAATTATTTTAGCAAGGATCCACAGATGTGAGACATATTGAACGGTAATTTTTCAAATCTTCTTTATTTCCTTTTTTGTGGGTTAAAATAATTGTTACATTGTTCCAAAACGCTAGTATCTGTTTTGTTTCTATGAATGACGTGTACAGTTTTGCCAGAACTGTATACATCTAGTCTTCAGCAATTTTTAGTTTCTAGTTTACCAACGATAATACCGGCTTCCTATCACCCATCACAAATTTATTATTTGTTGTATTCAACAATTGGCCTTGGTTTTACTTTACAACATTTCTTCTGTTTACAGTTCTGAATTTATTATTTTTATATTCAGTTGAAATATAAATGACATCTTTTTCATATCACCATGTCCTTCGGTTAGCATGTACAAGGTGATTCACTATATTTTGACCCCTCTTAACTCTTTTACTATAAGAGTTATAAAAAAGTTAAATACAAAAGTTGTGGTGTTCCACCTCTATATAAATATAAATGTGTGTTTATGTGTGTAGGTGGTTTTAGTCGAAATTCAATGAAGAACCAACATTTTCAGAACCTGTTATTTTAACGGATCCCCATCCACTGCCACATGTATCATAAGATGGAATATATAATAAAAACATAAATGACCATTGGCCGAATGAGATATTTGCAAATCGCCAATACAAGACGGTAGCGAGGAAAAGTTGGTTTTAATGTAAACTACTATTTAAAAGGATGCATAATAAGTTACCATGTATTCGAAAGTATCTTGACATCTGTGCGATATGTGGAACATGTAAATACTAATAAACGGGCGTTTCAGAAGATTCAACTGGACGGCGCCACATCTCATAATACCTTAGGCATTTAGGTAAATTATTTAAACTAGTAATTTCCTGATAGCTGGATTGGAACTTTTGGATCAATTATGTAGCCACCAAGATCACCAGACCTATTTCTGTTGTTTTCCATATATGGCGCATTGATAAATTCAATTTATACAAAATAAAATAATACTGTTGAGTTTTTTAGAACTAGTTTAGAAGTAGCTTCTCAAAAAATTTAAATTGTTGTAGTAGATTCCACTGCACAACTTCTATTTTAGTATTTTATTTTTATTATTTAAACTAAAATTTGTACATATGCTCTATATTTATTTGAGATACATTATTAATAATATCATATGTAAAAGTAGTCAAAGTATTATTTATGAAACATCCCAAAATATGATTTTTGACAATAATAATTCTCTGTTTATTCAAGGTAAATTTCAATATAGCCACCGTATAACAAAATATAGATTTAATGTTATAATCCAAATAATTTTGTGATAATGAGAATATCTATCAAAATATCCAAGTTGCGAGTACTTGTCTAAGGCCGATCTTTGCAATTTCTCTTGTAACTCGAAAATGGTAATAGATGTTTAATATCTGTTTTAGTCATATTAATTTTCTGAAAAATCATAGAGCAGTAGTTACTTTTTCTCTATCGGTATTATTATGGAAAATTACCACTTAATACTATCGAAAAAGGGACACCTCTACACTAAACAACATTTATGTTGCAACACCTCAGATTTTCATGAAAGCAGAGAAGTAGATAAAATACCAACAGTTTATGAGAGTGGTTTTAGTTCATAAATAACTAATATTTATTATCGTGAGTAAGCTTATTATGAGAGGTATCGCAATGTTTCAATGTTGCAATTGAATAATCATTACGTTAATTTAATATTAATCAAAACGAAATAGCTATTTTTGTATAAGACTAAGAACTTGTTGCTTCTTTGGCAGCACATGAATGTATTATTTTGATATTTGATTAAACCAAAAATAATACATTGACTTGGACGCAGTTTGTCCGAGATTTGATATAATCAAATATCAAAATAATACATGTGCGGCCAGGGAAGCAACAAATTCTTTTTCTTATGCGAAAATAGCTATTTTTTGCAGATTAATATTAAATTAATGTAGTTATTATTCAATTGTAACATTGACACATTGCGATGCCTATCATAATATGCTTACTCATGATCTTAAAGCATACATGCAAGAAATCGAATATGTATTCGTAAGTGGGGTACAGCTAATTACTAACAAGAGCAGTGATGATGACATCTTAATGAATGAAACATGGTGTCCACTGCAATTTCGGCGTGTTACCAAATTTTTCAATAAATATTTGATGTACGTATTTAATATATTGATTTAATCAAATATCAAAATAATACATTCATGTGTGGCCAAGGAAGCAACAAATGCTTATTCTTACGAGAAAATAGCTATTTCGTGTAGATTAACATTAAATAATCGTAATGATAATTCAATTGCAACATTGAAATATTGCGATACCTCTCACAATATGCTTACTCACAATCTTAAAGCATATATACAAGAAATCAAATATATATTCGTACGTGGAATACAGCTAATTACTAACAAGAGCAGTGCTGATGACGTCTTAATGACACAAACACGGTATGCAACATATTATTGAATACATTGAAATGCCAGTAGGGGATAACCGCGTGTTTATTTACATACACATAGGTTGCAGCACGAATATTTTAAATTATTAGAAACATCGACTCTTTTTCCGCATCATAGGTTGATGTTTCTAATAATTAAAAATATTCGTACTGCAACGTATGTATATGTAAACAAACACTCGGTTGTCTCTTACCGGTATACACATGTTTGTATAACATTCAATGCATGAATAAATTCAATTCTATTCTATGGGACTTTCTAAAGAACAAATTTGAACCTGCACCATATTTGAGCAATTTAGTGAACGAATTAAGTTCTCAAAAAATATGCTTAAAATTAGCAAAATTAGACACTATTTTTAATATTTATGTATGTTAATATTGCTTTCCGCTTTTTGTATACTTATACCAACATTGATGGAATGAATAAAGACAACTCTCTAGCCCAGATGTTGTTTAAATGTTTTGGAGAACAATGTTAAGAGACAGCAATGCGAAATATATTCTCTTTTTAAACGCTGAAATGATCATAAAAACCACTAAGCATCTGCGTTAAAATGGGTTTAAGCTTTTCAGCAAAGTAGTTCAACACCGATGTTACGATATCTTCACAGCCACAGAAACTGTTATTTCTCAAATTTAGCATCGTGGCTCTCAGTTTAAATTTATTTACTGGAAATAAATGAATCTTTTAGGGAACATGAAGCTCAGAGAGAATTTATTTGATAGCATCACGGAGGGCCGTACAAACAAATAAACAAAGTCATATTGGTATTGTATTATCAATTTGGCTGCTTCACATAATTTGTTATGATCCTAGTGGTTATTCATGTTCAGACAACCTTGCTTTTATTATTAAAAGATCAAATTAAATTAACAATATTAATGCAACATGAAGGAAGTTGCTTTTTCAGTTGATAAAATTGGTGCCTAGATTTAAAGCAATTACTTTTCAAGGTTTTTCCATAGGAAATGTATAATAGTAAAACGTAACAGTAAAACGTAACATTATAATCACATAATTCAGTCAGATCAATATCACTACATGCAACACATCTATAGCCAATCAAGGGATATACTGGTCCGTTTTTTATAATTTAAATTCACATGTTTTTGTAAAATTATAGAATTTATGTATATAAGTCCTAATTTTATTTACTAGAAATGTAGGAAAATTATTGTGACATCGTTACACCTAGGTTTAGAATTGTATCGAATATCTAATTTATGTTGGGGTCCATGGGTTTGGTTAAAGTTTATTATACATATTTACAATAAGAAAATATTTTTTTCAGTATTCGTTTACGTTGCCTGCTATATGGCAGATATATACACTTTTGATTTTTTTGAAAATATTAACTTCTCCATAAGCCATTTCATTTAAACTTGTGATTATTATCTCATTAAGTAACTCAACTAAAACGGCGCAAGTTATCAACACATTACTCACGTTTGTGGTTGATGATCAATAGCTTTTGTGGTCAAAATCAAATTAAGTGGTTTACTGAAACATAAAGTAGTTTGGCATATACAGATCACAAAGTTAAAAAAATACTTTCTTGCCTTGAAAATGTTCCTTACAACAATGCACTTTGCACTTTTTCCTCTACACGGTTTCCACCCGGAAATAACATTCATAAAGTTGAAAACTTATTAATTTTTATTTACAGGAAATGCGGCTCTTGGTATTTCTCTAACGTCACTCAAATAATTGATATTGTACAGATTGTTCACATTACTTTTCATATAAGGTAGAATAATTATCTACATGTATAACAGGTGTATTCAATCTGATGTTAAACGATTATTATAGCTACTTGACAAGTTTTTTTAATGAGGTAATTAAATATGACTTCATTTATATTAATTAAATTTTGCGTTAAACTTGACAATATGCTGTATTAATTGCAGATGAAATTCCAAAGAATCCCATAGTTATCTTTCTTTAGAAAAAATTTATATTTATAAACACATATTTTAAATTGTTTGTTTATTCTTCTTATTTCATAATATGGTCATGTGTTTTGTGTGTCCAAAATACATTGACCTTATTTTGAATTGTTCCACTCGATTAAGCGAATTCCATTGTTTTTTTTTTTTATTTACTTTATCGAAATCTAAAAAAGGTTGCATTTGTTGAGAAGTTGCCAACTTATTGAAATTAAGATTGTTTCCAAATGTATTGTAAACAATTTGCTAATTTAAACACTTGAAGCGTATCTGTCAATTATATATAAATAATTTAAACATTGCATTTTATTTAACCACGGTCCATTGGAGAATTGTAACCTTTTGATTAAATCTATCAAGCATAAATCAATACGTACATACTAAAATTATGTGATTGAAGGCAATAACCTTCGACAAAAAGTACAAAAAGTCTGACCAAGTAAACTTGACCCATATACGTGGTGAACTCTTATCGATTATCATACTTAAATACCTTAATTATCTCTTGCATGTGTAATAAACTATTGCAACCAATAAATTAGTTAATACATACTGTTTAATAGGAGGTTTAATAAAGTATTAATAGACACAGAATATATGAATTTACAAAATAATAGTAATGATATTTCATCTTAAGTGACGTACAACGCAATCGCTACCCCGCCCCGCATATTTTTAAAAGATGTTCACATAATTTTTCGTTTTATTTATAAGCGAATAAAATGAAAATTCAATTTTTGAAATTTTTAACGTAAAGGAACTTAAGGCATATACTTTCAATTAAAATCATATTATTTGAAAAATAACATACAACTTTTGATGTTTATCTTTTTTCAACTTTATAACGTGTTTATCTGCAAAAGGTATATATAAATGAAGACCACGTGCTCGTGAAAGAACCCAAGTATCTTAATCAAATATTGCATAACGTTTAAATTTCTACATCAGGAGATAAATAGCTGTCGTCCTCGCTGACTTGGTCTTCTTCATGCTCTTCCCAAATAATTTCATTTTCTGAACCATCTAAAGCTTTAGAGATGCCATCCTTTTTTAATCTTTTGACAGTCACTCACATGAGATGTAATCCCAAGCTCTTAAGATCCACGCGCACATGACTTCCATGGATAGCTGCTTTATTTTTCCACCCTTCATGTACATGTGATTGCTTTCAGCCATCCATTCACCGTAGAATTTTCTAAGTGATTGCTTGAACTGTTTGTTGGTAGAAATATCTAGCGATTGCAGAATCACACTTAAAACTTAAAAAATTACAGCCATATTGGTTCACCCTGTCTAAAGTGGCTTTTTCACATTTTCGTGTAGAAAGCTATCTACGACCAGCATATACCTCTGCTTACATATAGCACCAGGTATTCTTCCCACACTTTCTCCAACCAATCCTTCATTCATTTTTGGGCCATCCACCCCTTTTCTTGGACTCTCACGTGGATACCAGGTGAAAATTTTTCCTTTGGAAGAGTCTTCCTTTTAAAAATTTCGTACGGGGTTAATTTATCTCCATCTGCAGTCACCATGACGGTGCATCATTCTTTTTCAGCTCCTGTAGATGTCACTAATCGCATGCCCTGATCTTCAATAGAAGTGTTTCTGGGCTTATCAAAAATGCCTATGGAAATTAACCACTTTGTGTGTAAAATCTCGCAGTAACTTTTGGCACGTTGTCGTTCTTTTACGTAGTGAATGACCTTTTCCTTTCATGAATCGTCAGAGCCACCCTCAACTAGCCTTGAATTGATTATCTAAAAAATTGTGAGACTTTGCGATATCATAAGCACGAAGTTGTAACATGTTATGTGTAACTGCGATGTCGTCGTTCCTTAATTCTTCATAGTATCTTAGAAGTACATCTTCTAAGCCAACTCGTTACTCAGTGGCTAAGCAACTAGGATACTAAGCGTGGGGTCTTGGGTACGACTCCTAGAGGCGTTCGGCTTTTTGTGATTAGGCAAAAATCTTTGTAGTGCTCGTCTTCCGGGAGGGACGTAAAACGGTGGGTCCCGTGTACATAAAAGAACCAAAATCCAGTTGGAACACTGGATGCCAAATTCCCAGGTGAGGGAGCCTTTTCCCTAGCAGTGGAAATAGGCAGACGTTAAATAACCAAATAAACAAACAAACATGTATATCTTCTAGTGCGGGATATTTTCCATTTTTCGAACCATGAAAAATAGGCACTACTACTCACCCTTCTATTTATTTATATGATTTTAATGTTAAGTCGATTAAATATAACTCTTTCTTATTTTATGATATTTTTTTAAATGGGTCTTTATTTCACAAAATTACAACACATCGGCTTTCTCAAAAGAGCCTTTTTCAAATATGTATACATATATAATAAAACAAATTATATTTATTTTTATATAATGATATAAATAGACACTATTTTTAATACTGAGTATACATAAAAGTTAAAATTTTTCTTGAAAATTGAAGGCCGGTTGAATAAAAGACATTACTTTTCTGCTAAACATTTTCGGAGGATATCCCTCCATCTTCAGAGAAATTTATTATAAGAAAACACGGCTGCCTCAGCATGATATCTCTTCGTTGTGCCATTTCACATAACCAGATAGCGCCAAAACATAATAATATTAATCATGAATATAATTAAACACTATGTACAGATTATTTTAAAAACATCTTAACAATTTCGTCCAATGCAACTCTAATACTAATACTTATCTCTCGTAGTTAACCAGACCTAAACTTTAAACTCATATATGTAACAACCTTGGAGGTGCAATACGTGTTCGAGATACATACATGAAACTCAGTGTTTCTAAAAACGAGTGGAACTTCTAAATGTATCTGGCACATAGTTTCATTTACGGAGTCTTTTTCTGCATCATATATTATTGTTACTAATAATTATTATTATTGTCTCCGACGTGCAACTCGGTGTCGGGGGTGGTATTAATTCTTAGCGTATTTTTCTAATTGCCTGCTTTGTTTATTTAATTCGCTGTTATAGCCAATCAACGGCGCCGAGTTTTAGGAATACAATTGTGGTTAACGTCTATTTCCAGAAAATGACCAACATATAGACTGTTCTCTAATAATAGAAAGCTAATAGTCTCTGGCCTTCGAGTATTTTTTATATTAATCATGAATCTCTCATTCAATTGATTTAATGTTAGCTCTTTTAAAATAAATATTACAACAAAATATATATTGTAATTCAATTTCAGATTATGTTTTTGCAAATTTGCAGCTTGACTGTGAATGGAATATAACCAAGGCTTTCAATTATATGAAACTCATCAAACCAAATAATTATATTCTATGACTAACACTTCTGAGAGCTACATATCAGTAAATACGTAGCAATTTATAGAGCTGGGCGGCACCCACAACTAGCACTTTTCAGAGCTACTTTCCAGTCTGCAATTAGCACTGTTAATCGATACATGCCTTGATAATATCCCCAACAACGGTTCATGAAACGTCAGTAGGAATTTGCAATCAGTACATCTTGTATAATGTCTGGGAGATCATCAGGATATCTCTGAACATATTACTATTGTGTATTGGGGGCAACATATATTTTATATGTTTAATCATTTCCTAAAGTTATGGAACATAATTTTGCAACAACATATATATATATATATATATATATATATATATATATAATAAAAATTTAAAATCAACCATTTTCGAGGAATTTTATTTATATAAAAAATTTAAAAATTGTGTGGTCCACCTAAAATTTGTCGTTTTTTACCTAAATATTTGAATTTTTTCAATTCATTTTTTTGTATTTTTTATGCGACAACCGTTTTGTGGCGTACTATTTTAATAAAAATAAAATAAATAAAAAAACATTAGTTTGTAATATTTCACTAGCCATATCTATTTATATTTGTTTTGATTGGTATCGTGAAATATTGCACGACTGTTCATGTAATCAATTAAATACATGTAAATATTCGCAATGTATAGCACAACTTTAACACTCGTCAATGTCAAGGTGAAGCACCAGAAAATAATCACCTTTTCAATAAAATAAGTGCCAATGCTATTGTTGTTTAATATTGTAATTATTCATATTATAATAATTGTATAATGTCCTAATAATAACACAAGATGCAGAGATTTATATGTCTTTACTATGTTTAGGGGATTTAATGAACAGATTACATAAATCTGTCGTGTATAAAAACGCAAGGACAACCTATAACATATCTAATTCCTGTACTTTTCTGAATGACAATTGTTTCTAGTAAATTGTCTCACCTTATGTAATACAATAGATTTGATAATACTAATTATATCTAAAGTCAATTGTCCCTAACATTCTACCACAGTTAATTTTAAATACTTCCATCTAATTGGGTTGTTTGAAGTATCAAATCTACTTCAGGAATAAACAGTTTGATTGTCATTTTCTATTAATATTGCCAATCTGATGTCAATACGTATGCATAGTCTTAATGGTAGCAACGTACTACAAGCTTGATTGTAATTGTTAAAAAAGGTAAAACTCTTTGAAAAATTACTTGCATTTATAAAATTTTAAGTATATTATTATATTATAAATAAAATCCACTAGAGAAAAAAAATCTCTCCAAGGCCGTATTAAAAGACATTGATTGGCGCTAGTTGTTTTTATTTACTATCAGTAACAGTAACAGACTATTTGAATTGTTTTACGAATAATTGAAGGTGTATGTGTTACCATTTGTACATAACAAAATACGGTTGGATACATTATTATATGAACACGTGCTGAAATGCAAGTTTTGTGAAAGGACAAGAATGGCATCTTACAGTTAATACACAATGAATGATACCTACGTCTGAAATGTTACGTTAGCTTATAAATTCTTAATTTTGAGTGTTTCATTAAATTTTCGACTATGATCTGAAACGAATTTTACGAGGCATTCGAAAGTTAAACCGTTTGAAAAGCGTGCCAGATGTTACGTTACTAGCAGAGTTTATTTGTTTTCGGTAAGATTCATATTCGGGTGGCGGCAGATATTCCATCAACAAATGAGTTGAAATGTTTACAAAATGGGATACAAGAATACACGAGCACGTAAATTTTACATATTACAAACGATGGGTAGAAACCACAGGGACGAACTAGGTGTCTTCCCAATCTAGCAATGAGAACAACTTCAACCATATTGTTAGCCATTTAAATGCCAAAAGTTTCCGTTAATTTTTGTAATTTAACACCTGATATAGGTTTCTCAGAGACGTTTTAAATGAGTTCTATAAAGGCAGGTGGAATGGCATGTTAACTTTTATCACTGTCGATGTCTTTATCGAATCAAATGCTGTATTGAAATCTACTATAGCACAACAAAGTGGCAGGTTAGATCCGTTATATTAATTTCTCTTAGCTCGTTTACGTATTCTGCCTTAAGTTATCTATATTACGGTTTAAATAAACAAAATTTTAGTCTTTCTGTTATTTGATAAATCTATTCTTTTTGATATTTGAAATAATAAAGTTTACTTAGAAGGAGAAGGTAATCTCGATTAACAGCTTATTTGCTAAGTAACTGCGGTATATCGCAAGGGTCGATCCTTGATACCTTGCTCTTTTTATAAACGATAAGCCTCTGTCTAATGTATCGGCTAAGTTTATATTATTTTCTGATGAATCAAAAACTGCATATATTATTGAGTCATTTGGCATACTCGAGGTTAAAGTAAATAATGAAATGGAATTAGCGACCAATTGCTCAGTAACCGGATGTGCTTGGACGTTTAAACAACTAATATATACACAACATAAAGGAATGGAAAGCGCAAACACAGAGAATTATGATTATGTAACACTGGAAATATAAATATGGGAGGAATCAGTAATTTCAACATAAGAACCAAATGAAGATGAAATAGCAATTAAGTAAATGAGAATTGGGATATGCTAAGCTTAATAACTGAAAGTAGTAAAGGAAGTATATTGGAAGCGGTGACGATAGACGAAACGAGAGTGATCGGATAATACGGGGAACAGAAAAGTAAGAGAAATGGAGATCGACTTATAGATTAATGCTTAGTGAGCAATCTAATAATCGAAAATACATTAAAACGTTCGCAAGTATACATGATATGGAAAAGAAACAAATGACAAATCAATAATAGACTATATAATAACAGAAACGGGAAGACTAAACGAAGGTACAAATGTGAGAGCTGTAAGTGGACCTCAAATTTACAGTGATCACTATATGGTGGTTGCAAATATAAAGGAAGAGAAAAAACCAAAAATAACCAGTACCAAAGAGAGAAAATTTATATAACAAGAAATAATAAGAAGCTACAAATTACAGGAAAGGAAATCGGTACAGAAATATAGAGAACTTGTTGATTATAGCATAAACAGATTGAAAATAAGTAATAACCTAAAGGAGAGTGCGAGATAAAAATGTGGAACAAAAGACAAACTGGTGGAACTAGGAAATATAACAAGAAGAAAAGGTGGAAATATTATCTACAAGATGAGTCGCAAATATAGTACAACGAATAGAAGGAACCGAGAAAGAAAGTAAGAGATTTGGTAAAAGCTAGTAAACAAGAAAGCTTGGACAAATTTTCGGAAAAAAAAGGAGGAAAACACTAAAACAATCCAAAAACCGTTTTCTAAAGTAGTCAGAAACATCAGACAGGTAAAACAACACAGACGAGATCTCTAAAAAGTAAAGAAGGAGGAATTATAACAGTCGACAAATTGATATTGGATAGATCGAAACAATATTTCCAAGAACTACTAAATGATAGCGCAAGAGAAAAAAACAGCAATGCTGAGATAAACGCACCAGAAAATGAAGAACCAAACGAATACGAAATAGAAATCAAAGAGATAAAGGAAGCAATCCAAACATTGAAAATCGGTAAAGCGGCGGATCATGATAGAATATCGGTAAAAATTTTGAGGAACATGGCAGATAAGGGAATAAAACTATACAGAAAAATATATAATGAAGCACGGAAAATAAAACAAATATCGAAAGCTTGGGAGGAAGGCATGATAGTGCCAATACATAAGAAGGGAGATATAAGAGAATGCAGCAATTATATGGGAATTACACTATTAAGCAACGCATTAAAAGTATACGAAAAAGTGTTAGAAAGAATAGTAAATCATTACACAGAAGACCAAATGGATGATGCGCAAGGTGGATTCGGAAAGAGGAGAAGTATGCACACCATTCATTTACACTTAAGGAAATAATGAATAAAACACTTAAAAACACAAAAGCATACCTAATATTTATAGACATGGAAAAAGCTTTCGATAGAGTGGACAGAAACAAAGAATGGGCTAGTATGAATACCACCAACTATGTAGTGAGTAGGAACATTAGTTTCACAAATTTTTAAACAAATGATGGACTATAACAGGGTGGAAGTCTGAGTCCAACGTTGTTTAACGTATTGCAACGCAATGAGGTGCTTCGTCACGTGCTACCAATGTAACAAATTCCCCGGGGGACGGTAACTGCTTCCACCTAGATGAGGTGTCAAACTAGTTTGAAAACAAAGAAATAAGGAAATCATTTAGGTCAATAAAACAAAACAATTAGTTAAAATACTCTGTATTGAACACACAGAAAAAAACCGAGTCTGTGGAAAACGAACGCTTGTCGTCACCAGTCGACGCGTGCCGTCGTATTTTAAATTTATGTTGAGCCAGAAATCTTATGTAAGAGGTCACGCAAGGTGTTTAGCGGCCAATTATACTGGCCAGATTTCTATCCCAGGACGTCCACGACTTTACAAATGCTTGTATCTGACTATGAAAAGGATTAGTTCGGTAATACCAAAATAGCCAATAAAATTTGGAAGAAAAAAATACAATGATTGTGGTCGACGTAGCACCCGACTTTCGTTCAGCACAAATACCGATAACAGAGCTGCCAGACTGCGACTATCTGACGTGAGAGTTGTAAAGGAAATTGAATATAAAAATAGAAATAATAATAATAAAATCATGAATGAACTACATTGAGGAAAGGCAGCCAGGATGGTGGAGACATTTACAAAGAATGGATGAGGCGAGAACAACAAAGAGAACATGTAAAGCAGGAATACAGGAAAAACTACAAAGAGGAAGACCAGGATGTACCTGGGAAAATATCATTGGAAAGTACATAATGGAGAGAAATAGAACACTGATGGAAGCAAAAAGACTGGCACAGAACAAAATAGAGTGGAAGAAATTATAAAGAAGGGTTAAAAAAACAACCTCTACACAGAAAGGTAGAAGAGGATATGATTTTATATATATATATATATATATATATATATATAAATATACCTTGTTTGGTCTAGTAGTCAATCAATTTATGAACTTCTAGATTGATAGCAAGTTTAAATGGACCCCTCATGTATAAAATATTACAAGTACACTACACTAGACCCTCCATGTGTTCGAGATCTATTTACGTGATTCAGATTTACGCAAATTAGATTTTGATACCTATATTTGTTGCACACGAAGCAAAATTCAATTTTACGCGAATTAATTGTTTTAAAAATCATTATGTACCCAAATTGCATAAAAGAATTATGTTTTTAGATACTACATTTTTTAAGTACAATGTTTGTCAGTTATTAACGGTATATATTACATCGAAGCGAAAGATTAACTGACAGTAGTTTACATAATTAATAGTGATGTACGTATTTTCTAATCCGTTCACACGCCATATAAAAGCGTCAAAACTACAAATATAACACTTGAAATGATATTTGAACTGATACAAATACGATGTCAACGATTTGAATGGTATTTTTTTCTAACCAGATGCATATCCCAGTTGATGAAAACATAATCAAGTAAAAAGCTATTAATATATTACAACTATTACAAAAAATTACACTAATGAAGTTTTGTAATGTAATGCTAGTAAGGTAGTAAGGTTTCAGCTAATCAGTATTCCACTAAAGTATTAAACATAATTCTGACAGTATGGTACTCGATGAAGCAGGTTATTAACGCAGATGAAACGGACCTGTACTGGAAAAGGATGCCTAACAGAACCTTTATATCTATAAATGAAGCAAAAGCTCCAGGCTTTAAAATTTCTAAGGATTTTTTAACTTTGCAGTTTTGTGGTAATGCAGAAGGAGATTTATGTTTAAGCCCCTTTTAATTTACAAGTCTGAAAATCCCAGTGCGTTAAAAAAATTGAACAAAGCAAATCTACCTAACCACTGTAGGTTCAATCGCCGAGGGTCGATTACAGGAAAGATGTTCGACTATGAAACATTTTTGTCCAGAAGTGAAAAGATATTGCAGAAGCCAAAACTTTCAGTTTAAAGCGCTTTTATTAATGCATAATACCCAAAGTCATTTATTACAACTGGAAATAATGCATGAAAAAATTGAAGCTGTGTTTTTACCGCCGAATAACACGTCATTGGTTCAAACAATGGGTCAAGGCATTATAGCCACATTTAAGAAATTGTATCTTAAAAAAACTTTTAAGACGGCGTCTTGGAACTTTTAAACGCTCACAAAACGGCGTTATCTGTGGAAGAGTTAATAGAGTGTGAAGATAATAAAAGAAACAAGTTAAATATTTCAAATATTCAGAAAGGACTAAAGATGTTCTAAGAAAGCATCGATTTTTTATAAAATCTTAAAATGACTGTATCGTTGAAGTTTAATGTGACGGAGTGCTACTGTCTGTTGGCTTCATACCATCTTATGGTATCAGAACGCCCGACAGCCAACGATATTTGAGTTTTTCCGCCAGCCGAAAGTTGTTTTACAATCAGAACAACCCGGGAACTTATGGATGATCACTTCCACCAGCGGCGACGAAGCTCAATGAAATTTCTTCAGATTCTGATTAATTTCTATACATTATATTTTAGTTTTTTTATTTATTATATTTTAGCTTTGTATGAATTATATTTTAGTTTATTCGTAAATTAACGTTAATTTTAAACTTTTGTTTTTAGTCTTAAACAAATATTGGAACCTAATCCGTTTTTTCCTATTGCTTCTTTGGTTGCAATTACGCGAATTTCATGTACGCAAGATTAACTGCATCTGCAACTTGTTTTACTATTAAAACCGTAAGTCAAAAAGCTCTATTCTTTGTCAACTAGCAAGGTACAATTCTCAATATCTATTCTACTGATTCAAAATACTAATGTTAGAGTCTTGTTGGAGACCAAACCATGAAGGCCGTTTATATCCCACTTTATTCAGTATATAACATTAACAATAGAAGTAGCATTGTTTACTCTGGAGGTGATATCATTGATTCAAAAACATAAAGTGATACTTACGATAACAAATGATATTCATGTACCTAGGTTCATTAATAAGCAGCTTTTTTCTATCTCGGTTGCTCGTACTTCACGAGTTTTGACGAACAATCAAACCAACGATTTTATACAGTGATTGAATTACGATTTTTAAAATCAACTTTTATGACAACATGAATACAGGTAGTATAGTATACTTGAAATTACGTTGTTTATTATTTGAATTATTAGTAGCCAACATTTTATTACATTGTACTAATGAGAATTTTTCTTTTATCAGGTAGTAAAGATTGCTTACAGTCATAAATTTAAAATAGTTAACATTATCCTTAAGCATAATTTATTTTCCATATGTAAAAATGATTCCATTGCATTATTACACTAAAAAAAGTTAAAATCTTATTTAAACATATATCTGAAAATGCACACTAATCAAGCCAACTATAGAATTATTGAACAGTTTAAATCATTAGTAGCCCATAGGTGTAGACTGGCAGAAGAATATAAATGTAAACTACTTATTTGTTTCAAATCAATTTTCAGCAATCCCCAATTTATTTCACAAAATCTCTCCCAAATTCATATAAACTTTTTTGACTTTTTAGTTAGTTGTATAAACTTTCCTAAGTGTACCTACATCTAAAATAGTTGTTACTATCTACAGGCAAATTTCAATAATAAATAACCTGTCAAATATTTCAGAGAAAGCTCTTAAATCAGACATTGTGTGATTTTTGGTTAACAATAGGTTTTACCACTTTTGTTAATTATTCCACGAAGTAATCCGCTGCCTTCTTAGACCAAACTAAAGCTTTCAACACCGGACCATACCAATTTGCTACAAGTAATACACATCTTTATTGTCAAATGAGTTCGTTAGAAGCTTCCCAGAAGCTATTTATCTGAGAGGTCAGGTTTTCAGAATTAAAGACACTTTGTGTGATATATAAGTAAAGTTATTCCTCAGTATACTATTTTTTTTTTATTTCGTATGCTGAAGAAATGGGTCTTTTTGGAAGAGCGATTCATGGTCTAAAGTAGACTGTAAATGTCTAGAAAGTCCTCACAACAAAATTCGCGACTATTTCACTATAAATGGTTCAATATGAAGTATATTATATTCCTAATAATGTCTGGAATTTAACCTTGTACTAAGTCATGTCACATTTTACCGGGGAAAATAACAATAACCCATTTTTTCTCAGTATTCGAAATTTGGAATATATAATTTAAATCCCAATTCTTCAAAATATCGAAGAAATTGTTTCTTACATTATTCCAAACACCTGCAGTACTATTATAAGTTTTTATGTTGAGTACTAAAAATGGCGTCCAAAAGGTAAGCTGTTATTTATCTTTTAAAAAAGTATTATTTTATGAAAGTGTGAATGTTTTATTATTCATTATATAAATAAAGATTACACTTTCTATTGTTAAAATACTTAATATTCTATAAATAAATCTAATGTTCCGATATTGGAATATCGGGCCAACAATCATAATTCAATAGAAATTTTATTCCAGATAGTTTACTATGCACGAAATAGCCGCAATGGTGGAGTGGGATGATTTTTGAGCAGATTTCAAAAGAGCGGTTGTTTTTAATACTCCACCAGATGATGGAGTTGAAACTGAAGAAGATAGTGGTGATGAAGATGACAATGGAGACAAAAATAAGTAAAAGGAAACTACTAGTTCTAATTAGTCACATCACTTCTATTTGGCTATCTTGATGTACCTAGATGAATAAAGCTGTAGACATGCAATACTGAATATTACAATCGTACCGTTTTCAATGCAATAAGACGAAATCATTTCGAACAAATTTAGAAATATACTCATTGTGCCGATAATGATAAGCTCCTTCCAGATGACAAGTTCTCAGATGATTGACCATAATTCAATTTACTCATTACTCGTTCCCAGGAGTATGTTGAATTCGCTGAAAATCTGAGCATCGATAAAAGTATGGTGGCATACATTGGAATACATTCTGCTAAATAGTTTATACGAGGCAAGCCTATTCGGTATGGTTATAAAATGTGGTGCTTGTGCGAACCTTTAGGATATATCATGCAATTTGAACATTACTAAAGGAAACAAACTAACAGACAGAATATGGATCTAGGAGTTAAAGATTCTGTTGTAATGTATTAACTCTCAAAGCTACATCCAAATGTTCCTTTTAAAATTTGTGGAGATAGGTATTTTTCTTCATTGAAATTAGTAAATCGTTTACAGGGAGTAGGTTGGTAATATTGGTACTATTAATGTCAATGGACTCAAAAAATGCACAATTTCTTCAGTAAAAGCAATGGTAAAATGTGAAAGAGAAACCTACGATTTTTGCACAAATACAAATACACATTTCACTGTAACGGTCTAGAATGACAATCGAGTTGTTCTTACTGTTAGCTCATGTGATAGAGTTGAACCAATAGGTCAAGCAAATAGGTGGATATCAAGCGAAAAAAATAAAGTTCCAGTTAGTCAACCGCATGCCATTTCTACATATAAGATCAAAAAAGTGATCGTGGGCACCTTTACATTTTGTATCGATACTAGTGTTCATAATGCATGGCATATCTATCGCAAAAGCGCAGAAAGAATTGCACAAATTGATTTTCTGAAATTGGTGTACCTGAAGAAACATGGAAATCCAATTGTCGGTGGAGGCTGCAAGAAATCATCAAAAGAAATAGAAAGCAGGGTATCTATCGCAATTTGGTATGATAGAATGGATCACTAAATGATCCCTGCAGATAAACTAAAAAAGTGTGAAAGATGTGAAGTAAAACATTCCATATTAATTAAAATGTAGTTTAGTTCTTTATTTTGAAATTTAGTTGTACCTGTACTAAAAATATAAATATTTTATAAATAGTATAAATTGTCCATAATTTCCATTACTACGGCTGGAGTTCGAAACTTGGAACAAGCTATAATTTAAAACGTATGAAAAAATTCTAAAATGATTAAATTATATCGTTTTCAAACATATATTTTCATATAAATTATCATAGAATTTAAAAAAATAATTAATTCGGGCAAAAATGGATTAAAGATATATTACTCTAAATACGTAGAACCTCTTTCATGCATAGTTATTTATTTAGTTATTAAACAATGAATGTCTGGTTCGGGAGGTGTTTTCCACTGTCAATGTTATATTTATGACATAATTATGAAATAATGCCATATAAAATAAAATTATCTTATTTAATAAGAAAACTATATCTAAAAATAGTCGTTCAAAACTTTGATGTGGGTACCTCCGTTAATGATGTAATGTGAGAATACGGACCTAAATTCAGTTTTCATATTAAATTGTCTTTTTTACTGTAAATTACTAGGTAATGTGCACTGAAAACAAGAAATGTTTACATTTCTTTTTTTAAAGCCAGCTTTTATGAAAAGAGACAAATAATCATATGAATTATTTTATCCGAAACATATTTTTTTACAGAAATTTTTAAATATTTGAGCAGACTATACTTTTCCAAAGTTTTTATTATAATCACTCGTTAGAAATTTCATGTAAGGAAATTTATTTCTTTTTATAATAAATTGTGTTATCATATATCCATATATCAGTTTAGTTATTTTTAATATTTAAACAAGTAACTCTGATTTTATTGTTAGTAAGATTGATTACATCTAGATCACTCGACCTTTTTGTTTAATAATGCATTGATATATGAATTATCCATTAATAATATTTGATTATAAAAAATGATTAATATTGATCCTACAAATCATATCAAATAATAAGTGTGTATTTTGATCTGATCTTCAAATACGTTTTTATTTATGTAGCTGATAACATATTGATATCTAAGCTCAGTTATTTATTTATTTTTTTTTATATTTCCACCACGCAGCATAACACTTTTTTGAAATATAACTAATTGAAGCCCATAATACTATATACATTATCTATATATTCTATTAGCATAGCTAAACACTAATAAAGAAAATTATATTTTCACCGAAATTTCTTATATTATTTTCGACTAACGCGTCCAAATTTGAGCTGAACGTCGAAATGACACATCAGGTCGGTGTTTTAAAACGACTTGTTCGCCCAATTAAAAAACACTATATTATGTGTGTATTTTGTGGCCAATGGTAAATCATAACATGTAATGTAGATTAAAAGTAGCTTTATAAATTCAAAAAGAATGTTTCAATTGCTAGCTGCAGTCATTATCAACCACCCTACAATGACAATAAAAATGGTTTTTAGTACACAGTTTACTGTAAGGTAGTTGTTAATTTCTTGCCGAATTACACGCTGAACCATAATATAGCTGGATAAAGCAGGAATGAAGGAAACGCACTAAAAAGGGCTCAACTTCTAGTCATGAAGCACACAAAAAAACACTCATCCAAAAGTGGTAAAACACTTGTTTAAAAGACAAAACAAAAGAACATTTTCAAAACCAAAGTTTCTCAGGTTTAAAAACACATTCAAGGTAGTAATTTATATATGAGAGGACATAAAGTGAAGAAAATTACCCAATTTTGATCATATGGGTAAGCTATTCTACGTTTTAAACTGTACAACAGATGCGAGCAGCGAGGGAGCAGATTCAAAACAAACTAATAAAACGACACCCAGCGTTAGTACAGTCAAGTAGGAAAAACAGGCGGATGTGTACATTTGTCGGCCAGATGGTTATTATTCGAACTAGGTGTGTGTTTTAAATGTGTAATAGTCTTTATGAGTGCTATATTGTAATGTTATTGTCTGGTCATTTAGCATTTCTGGAGACTTGTGTTTACATATTTCTATTTGCTCTTGGGAAGTAATATTTGTGTGTGCTTTTTATATTTACTGTCATTATATTTTTTAAGCTAACTATTGAATGTTTCTTTTTTAACAGGTCTAATGCAAAGGTTGAATGGTTTATGTTGGGTTTTTAATATGCTTTTAAATTGCATTGATTCGGAAATATTCAGAATTACCAAACTGTTTAAATCGCATGATACCAAAATAGCATTTAGAAACACCAATAACACAATCAATACATTCCCTCCAAACACAAATAAATTTTCACAAAATGAGGCGAATTCAAAACATTTTTTTATAGGAAAAACAACAAAATCATTTTATCAAAGATACAATGAACACCTAAAACATATGAAAAACCCCACATACACCATTCAACTTTTGAACAACACCGGTTAAAAAATAAATTGCAAAGCAAATATACTTATATGATGAATAATTATTTTCTTAATAACTAAGTTACCTAAAGAATATGTAGTCTACTAGGAGTCGTAAGGAGGCATCAGAGAAGAAACAGAATATATCACAAAGATGTTAACATATATGTCGAAATACCACGATAGTTTACCAAATAGTTATTTGTGCATTTTATACAATCACCACTACACATATTTTTGACGGAAGAAAAATCAGATAAAAACCACCTGTTTGATGGCTACATGCAAGAAACAGCTGACAGGAAAAGACGTCATAGCAGGGACCACATATATCGACACTGAGCACAGGCGTGCGTAACATTCATTAGGTAACCATTGTAATGAAAATTATTTGAGAAATAATAAAGCGATAGAACGAAGAATTGTGAAGAATCGATGGTAGAGACAGCTAAAGTGTTGCAAAGGATTGTAACAATACAGTGGATTGACCCTATAATTTTATAGAAGTAGGAAAAGGGACAAAACAAATACTAAAAGAATAGATTAGTATCGGCGGCAGAAACAGTATATATATATATATATATATATATATATATATATATATATATATATATATATAATTGCTCAATCCATAAGTTATCACATGTTGGTAAATCTTCTTATATTTGCGTAACGGAAATATGACAGATTTATGGTAGACTATAAACCTACAATTTAAAATATTCATATGCACATATAACAACTAACACGGGAATTATAGTATTTAACCAGAAAGTATTATTTTGTGTTTGGCATACATTCAAAGCTATTGCAAACAACGATAATTGCCGAAGTTAAATATAATTATAAATATTTTCTTAATTTGTTCTGCTTACATAATGTATTATGTATATTACAATTCATTTCACTTAACATATATATACACATCCAATTTCTAAAAAATTGCAGTGGAAACACTGCAAGACGTTACCCACAATTAATAGAAGTAAATCAACCTAGAAAACACAAAATGTTAATGAATAAAATTTAAAAATGTACATCTATATTTTATATTTAAAATGTAATTATAATTGATAGCATGCCTTATACAGTTTTCAAGAAATATTTATTATTATGTCATTGTGTGATAGGAATCGGTATCAAAAGAAAATTTATTTTAAGCGCGAAAAATTTGCCATATCCGGTCTAGATATATATTCTGAAATTGAATCAATTCATGATACCAGTACTAATCTCTTAAATATGAAGATTTAGCAGGACATAAACATACTGACATTATTTCATAAACGGTTAAATCGTAGTCAGGAGATCTCAAAATGTGTAAATGACTACTATACTTCTGAGTTCGCATGGAGAGAAAGCAAAAATAAATTCTAGGGCATCTTTTTTAATTTAAAATAACATTTATCCCCGTTCTTGCGTGACTTATTTAATGGGAAAAAATAAACTTTATTTACTTTGTTTGAATTTTTTTTAAATTTAATGTTTCCTGTTCAGATGATCAGCATATGCACCCAACAAGTCTTCATAGATCTACTAGATCCGTACGCGCTAACAGGGCTGGCGAAGAAGAAACTGCTTCATTCTGGAATCAACAAGCTCAACTTGCCCTAGATGCCAAACTGAAAAGAAATATCAACAAAGGTAAGTTTCAATCTTAGATTTTTTTTAGCTCTGTACTTGGTATTACGAAATAAATAAGACTGAACTTGATTGAAAAAATAACATACATAAAAATTGAAAACATCAAAATAAAAAATAAAACTGATTTTACAAGGAAAGTTAAATTTGTAGATGTCCAGAAAATAATGCCCAATGGCTCTCCATTAAGTGGTCAGATCCTTAAACGCTGAAAATAGCTGAAACGTTGAAGTTTATGAATGATCGTGGACAACACGAAACTATACATATTCCTTTAGAGAACAGGGTTCATTAGGACGTCAAAGTATACCAGGACAATAAAATCATGTTCAAGACCTTCAGGCGAGACTGGACTAGCAAATATTTCAGGCGCTGCTTGTAACAATAGTAAACCTGGTCAAAGGGAAAAAAGTATCTGACCGAATGCGTCCAATAGTTGAAAATTGGTGTGGCGAACCTTTCTCAACAGATGAGTTGTGGCCCATAGGACGATATGGTTAAATAAGATTATATAGTATTAGAGAAGAATATTTCTATAGTGATAGTATTAGTGAAAGAATTATAGATATTATATCAGAGTTTGGCTAACAAGTACTCTTGAAGAATCTAAAAACAACACTGTATTGCAAGAAAGATGGTGAGAAAAGATATACTTGTCTACATGGCGTTATTGAATTCGCTGAATAATCAAGAAGGTAAATAACTTGCACCACCAAGAAACTGAGAAATTTGTGAAGGTGGAACAGGATACGTAAATCGAAGATGTCAAAAAAATGGGTCAATGATTGATTTGTGTGATTTACCACAGATATTCTGGAGTCAGCTCTATGCTGTAAGCAATTTAGGAAGTAACTTGAAAAGTTTAGGTATCGATGATGCGTTATTCGGAGATTTTGCTAGTTGGCCGCATAGTATAATAGAGATAGCAGACTAAGTTTTTTATATTTAATACGTATTTTCCTCTTATCTGTATTTTAGCTACTGCCAAAAATGTTATCATGTTCCTTGGGGATGGAATGTCTATTCCCACCTTAGCTGCTGCCCGTGTGTATCTGGGAAACTTAGCAAATGTTACTGGTGAAAATTTGCAGCTTTCTTTTGACAAATTTCCAAATGTTGGACTTTCTAAGGTAATTACCTAAACATAATATACTATTTGTTTCAAAAAACATTTTACGCTACACTAGATAAATAGGTTATACAAAATTTATTTCAGAATCTAACACTTATCTTGGTATAACAAATGAAGACATTTTGCTAATAAACTAGAAGACACTTTTCTAATTTTTGGATAGAATTTCTCAACTCCTTAGTTGGAATTTGATTGTAAGCTACTCAGAAAAAAAACAGAAAAGTATTTCAAAAACCCTTGCAGTGTACCACTGGCGAACGGTGTCTTTTACAACGCTTTTAAAAGTATTTTACTCTTTTCATATCAAGCAGTTCTTTCGTCACAAGGATGCTAATGAAAATTTATGTATTTTGTAATTCTCAAATAATTCGACATATCCTTAGGCACAGCATTTGAAAACAAACTAGCGACCGTAACTTATAATAAGAAGTAGATTAAGAGAACCATGACCTTCATACCTAAATGTGACATAAGTACACATTTTTCAAAATTGGGTAGAATTTCATGTGGTCTTGGACAACAGGTTGGTATAGCTAAAAAATTAAATTTTAAATTTAATATGAAAGTCGGATACAAAGAGAGTGTCAAACACATTGAACAATAACTCTAAATAACATAACCGTCAATTCTACATTACACTATATGAATAGAAGTAAACCAAAATATATTCAAATAAATCTGAGGGTATTGCTAAGAAATATGAGCTTGTCAGCTATCTATTCTAATTTATTTGAGAAAGCTAAAACATAAAACAAATTATTTCATAATTACGTGGTTTCCCGGTTTATGTACAAATTACTCTGTATAATAATTTGCATAAAAGATAAGACATTCGTGTACTTGACATACTACATATTACGCGGAAATGGGTGCATTTTTGCTTTGGTTAAATACTAATTATTACACTTCCACAATATTTAAATGGGAAAAGTAATTTTCCTTATATTTATAACAACCAACAACAATATTATAAAAATAGAAAGAAGGTTACATGATTAATAACTCCATTTAATTAAGAAAATAATAACAAACGTAAACGCAAAATCACAAGGATACCAATTCTAGTAATTTTAATGTATTTTTAACTCAGAACATCACATTTGTTTTTGTTAAAAGAAGTAATATAATCGATATTATTAACTTCAATTATTTTGTGGTAAATTTAAATGTCATCGAATAAATATTTCTTATTAAGTAGAATTTATGGCAAAGGTTTATTTCTAAACATATATTGGTGGCACACTATTATACAGGGTGAGTCAATACTGCAGCCTCCTTCAATAGCCATTAAACTGTTGATATTTAAAAAAAATAAATAGAAATGTTGTAATGGGTAAAAGTTTACATCTTGCAAAATTATTTAAAACATTACGGGATGGTTCGAGCCTTCTATATGAATGTCAACTTTGTTATTTTAAACAAATTACTATACTTATTATTACATTTATGGATAACCTCATTAATTTCCTTGAAAAAAAAAACTTTACCCTTTACCAAAAATCAACCAATTTCGAATTATTTTGAATTTTGTGGAAATTTAACAAAATTCAGAATCTAATTAAACTTTAAAGAACTAAGTCATGCTAAATGCAAATTTAATTACTGTTCATTCTTTTAAGGAAAATATTTTTGATATTTCCGATCAAGAAAAATCTTGAAACATTGTACAGAGTATCAAAATCATTTTTCTTAAATTGTAGTTCCTGTATATTTTGCCATAGTTAGACGTAGAATTAAATTCTCTTCAAATTTTTTAATGGATACTCTATACGTAACGTTAATATTTATCGAGATTTTTAGTGTTTTCTAATAAAAAATATGTTATGAATATATCATATTTTGTCAAGGTGGCTTTGGACAACCGTTTTCGAATTATTTTGAATTTTCTGAAAATTTGTTCAGCATTCTTTTAAAGAAAATATGTTTGACATTTCCGATAATGAAATATCTTGAAACATTTTACAGTATTCTAAATATTAAGTCGAAGTTACTTAATAGCACTTTCTGTATACGTTATCGTAGTTAGACGAATAATTATATTCTTTATAGGATTCTCTTTACATAAAGTTAATATTTTTCGAGATTTTTAATGTTTTCTAATCAAAATCCGATATTAATATATCATATTATGTCAAGGTGGCTTTAAATGACAATTCTCAAGTAGAATAATGCAATCCATAGTACTATAATATATAGTACCTGTTATTGTTGTTCATGTACTGTGTGTAAAATAAAATATGTTTTACAAAGTAAGAAATGATTTGTGTTGGGTGAAAGCAATAAAAACTGCTTACTTGCTTGAAAAATACACGATCTACGTTTTCCTAATGTGAGATACCCTTGTGCACGTAGTTTTCAGCGTATTAAGGAACGATTCAACACAACTGGTGAAGTTAACAAGGAAAATGGACAGAAATAAACAAAAAGAACGAGGAATGAAGAAAATAAATTCGGAGTCGTGCTCAAAGTTGTTGAAAATCTTCATACAAGTACAAGAAAAATTAGCCATGAGTTAGACATAAGCCAATCATCTGTGTCTAGACTTTTTCGACAGAATAAATTCCACCCATATTCTATTCAACTTCTGCCAGAATTGGGTAATAATAACTTTTACAATCGACTAGTTCTTTTTTTGTGAGATATCAAAAAATCAACAGCGATCTATTTTTTTCAATTTTGCTTCATTTACGAATGAGGCAATGTTCTGTAAAAAAAAGGTAACGTCATAATTCTTATTACTATGCTATTGAAAACTCTTTGTTCACTAGAACTATCGATAATCAACGTAAGTGGTCACTAATAGTTTGGGAAGGTATTGTAGGAAATTTTTTTGTTAGGCCACATTTCTTCGACGCCAACGTTAATGGTGAAAGTTATCGTCAGTTCCTAGAAAGCAAAAGATCTCTCAGGTCTAGAGAAAAGTGATGACGTCACTGCGAGTATGTGCTAGATGATTGATCAGCTTAGTCGGCGTCGGAATAACAATCCATATTTTGAAAAATACGGAAATTTCGCATACTTTATCAAAATACATTACACGGACAGGATCTTAAAATTACAAACTACTTCACGTAATCTTCGAATAAATCGGTGAAACTAAGCGACATCTTCACTGCCTAAGAAGATGAGCGTGTACTCTCTATTATTTAAGGTTCTTAAAAAATAAATGTAAAATTTGTTCTTCGTTTCAATAAAGATTTAATATTTAAATTTACCAAACATTCTTTGTGTAATAATCTAAATGCAATTAATTTCTTTTCAGACATACTGCGTTGATAAACAAGTTGCTGATTCAGCCTGCTCGGCAACTGCATACCTATGTGGTGTTAAAGCTAACTACGGAACCATTGGAGTAACAGCACAAGTACCATTACGAAACTGCAGTGCGTCTACAGATCCTAAAACTCACGTTGAATCTATTGCTAAATGGTCACAACTTAAAAATAAAAGAACCGGTATCGTCACTACTACCAGAGTTACCCACGCATCTCCAGCTGGTAAGTGAAACAATAAATATTTCAATATACAGTAAACTAATGTAAAGTAGCAAATCCATAGTCTGGAGTCGCGATTGTCAAATTCCAAAATTAAGTATTTGATTAATCGTATATTTGTCTAATTGATTATTTGATCACAGGCAATATACACCAAAATTGTCCTGTTGCATAAAAAAAGGAGTATTTGTGACACTACCAGCCTCCCCCAGTAGCAATTCTCTTCTTTTTAGTTAATCTAAACATTTCCATTGCTCCTTAACCACATTGGTAGTTTTGTAACAGGTTATTAAGATTTGGAGCAAAGGGTTGTGGTTCAAGCCCAGTTGAGGTAGTCTTTTTTCGATTAATCACTGGCGTTTCTGATTAGTCATTTAATTATAGGAGAAATAAACCAAAAATCAAATCACATTTCTCTTTTCTGTCTTGGTACTATTAAATTCCAAACATTTTTACATTTCATTTATTCAGTTTGTTTACTTCACGAGCCAAGGTTCTGAAATCCTCTGAATTATTATGTAGAATTGTTCGCCTTATACTGAGATTTCGAAAGAACATTATATTCTTCAATGCGCCAAGTATGTAGATCATGTCTTAGTTTCTTATATTTTGAACTCATGATAAGGGGAAGTCATGAATTCAGTGCACTGATCCAAACTCGGCCGGATTATGTTTATTTAGGCAAAGACTGGAGTGGGGGATGCGCACTAGCGCATGGCCGTTGCGATCGGCCGAACATTGTCGAGTGCAGGAGAGAAATGAGAGAGGGGGATTCGCCAAGCAATTGGTAATTGAAAACTATCGTCCCTATTGATATTTTTTGGGCGATTATAAACCTCAATGGCTTCCCGGAATTTTCTGGGAAAATAAGAAGGCTCCCGAGCTAAGACTTTAGTATCTTGGAACATAATGGTGTAACCTATTTCATGACGACGTTCAGCCACAGCTGACTGAACAATATGACCTAGACGAGTACAGCGTTCGTGCTCCTTTAAACGAATAGCAATAGTACGCTTAGTTTCTCCAATATATACCTTACCACAGGAACAAGGGATCTGATAAACCTCTTCGCTTTGCAACGGGATGAC
>JAWQRN010000427.1:0-29856 GCA_033557685.1 Sperchopsis tessellata
GTATAATTGAAGCACTTTGCTCGAGATATATATATATATATATATATATATATATATATATATATATATATATATATATATATAAGCAACAAATTTGACTGCCAATTACACAGAATTTAGAATATTTTACTATGATTTTTGGTCCAATGCGTATAATTGTAGTAAACGTAGTATGATTTATTGTGTAAATTAAATGCGTCAAGCAACTTTCAGAGACAATTTAAACAATTATCATAGACTGAGCTTAACCTGATTACTTACAAATATAATGCCTAAGACTACGTATATTTTCAAACATAGAGATCTCAAACTTGTATGATTATATTACAGCTAATACAATTATTAATATTACACAGCTATTGGTAGCTATAATATTATCTACACAATATGAATTGTTATTATTTTCTGTAAATTATTTCTAATCTGACATATCTATGAAACGATTTAAAATGTAAACATATTTCTATATAGATTTCAGACGTTTCTGAAAATAATCCGGATCCAAATACAGTACGGGCTGAAGACTATCTATAACTGAATCAAGTTGTAAACAACCCAGAATCTAGCTTGAAGAGATCTGCTTGTGCTTTCACACAAAAGGGTAAATATATTAGTATTTATGGAAAGTAAATCTCATTTATAAATACGTTTTGCATAAGAACGCAGAGAAAAACTTTTGTGCTCACAAGACGTAACAGAAACATATTTAATATTTGTATTATTTAATTGAATAAATCTTATTAATCTGCATTATATATTTTAGATAAACTCTTGCTTACTTCTCAATTTTTGTTTCAGGATCCAGGTAAAGAAAAATTAGTGAGACAGCAGCGGTTTAAGTTGACGGATTGGGAAGACACATATATGAGACAAAATAATTATACCCCTAGCTATGGAGAGAGATGTTCAATCAAAGGAGTCGATAGCTGGATCTCTCAAGAATGTAGGATTATTAAATCTTTTTATGTTTTATTAATAAACAATATTTCTGAAAATGTTTTATTAAATTACACAATTACATATTAACAATTAATTTAATGTTTGATACATATTTGTTAAATAAATAATTGGTACATGGTGTAGCTATATTTTAGCTCATAGACTTCTTTCCTAAGCAGGAAGTATTAATTTTGACGATCTCACCAGATCTCATGCGGTTTCATCGGAGGAATGCCTCGTGATATAATATGATAAAAAATTCATCAAATATTACAAAATATCATGTATTTGTGGTTGAGAATACGGTAAGTGATACTTTTTTGGTGGGGGTTGAAATTTTATCAATGTTTAAAAATTTCCCGCAATTGAACAGTTTGGTGATACATTTATCATCTGAAACCCTCACACCTGAAATGTCTTTTGCTTTTTTAAAGGGCTCATACTTTACGTTACCACCAAAAGGCGTTCATGTTGAAGCTACCATTTTCAGTGTGGAAAGCGGTATTTGAAGTTTGCCACCATAAATCTCTGATAGGATTCTGCATGAAATTGATCGTATTTTGAAAAGATCCATACCGTCTCGTTTCAATTTGAATAAATATGAGTTAAAGGCACTCAATGAACTCAAAAGTAATGAGTCGATTTTCATCACGTCGGCGGATAATGGCAACGCTACAGTTGTAATGGATCGTCAGATATATAAATTCAAAATTTTAGATCTTCTGCAGGATACCACATATAAATATCAAACGCCTATGCATATATTAAAAATAGATAAATTGGTTACCATTGCATCAAAATATCTACCCTGGTTAAAAAAAAATCATTGCCTAAGATTCTCGAATCCCTCGTTTATATAAATTGGCCCAATAACCCCCTTTTACTTAGCAAATTCGTAGGACGATCCGAATCCGCCCTATGAAACTCTTCCCATTTTCTAACGCAGATTTCTAGGATAAGACCTGTATACCCGTAGATAATGCCACTAGCATCATCAGCTATCTACTAAAGGGGGAGGGTTCATCTGGAGATATCGCGGTGCTGACAAATGGTTGTATGAAGTCCACTTATTTCCGATTTAGTAACAATTTCAACGAACAAATATTTCGAGCTGCTGAAGTTACTCCTTTGTCCCCTTTTGTTATCAATATTTTTATGGAGGCATTTGAACAATGGGAATTGTTATCCTCAGATACAAAGCTCAAATGAAAGTTCCGTTACGTGAATGATCCGGGACGATAAGCCCTGGATACATTCTTAGGGCACATATAACACAACAATTAAATATTCGTTTTAAAATG
The DNA here is from genome assembly GCA_033557685.1 of Sperchopsis tessellata. Classification (NCBI taxonomy): domain Eukaryota; kingdom Metazoa; phylum Arthropoda; class Insecta; order Coleoptera; family Hydrophilidae; genus Sperchopsis; species Sperchopsis tessellata. Next base: position 2,241 of record JAWQRN010000427.1, read on the forward strand.
GAGATTGAGTCATCAAGCTACTTTTCTTTAGATGTATTGTTGAAACGTAAATCAAATGATACACTTCTAAATTTTGTTTATCGTAAGCCCACCCATAAGTATAGGTACTTACATGCATTGTCACATCGTCATCCATGTCAGAATAAATCTGTGATTAATTTTCTCATACAGTGAACATTCAAGTTGCGTCACATAACTTCACTTTCCCAGGAATTAAATACAGTCGCCAATGCCTTTTTATCCAATGGATATATGTTGTCAAATATCAGACTGTCAATAACCCGTTTCAGGAATCCAGTCATCACTGTCAAAAATACTACTGAGGTGAAAGAAACAGATTATTTCGCATTCGTCAAGGATTTTACGGACAATATTGCCCGCATACTAAGAAAATGTTCACATATTCTATATGCCATTTCATTGCAAAGAGAAGTGGTTTATCAGGTCCTTTGTTCCTGTGCTAAGGTCTGTATCGAAGTGTGCACGATCGCTGTACTCGTCATGGTCATATTAATCACTCAGCCGTGGCTGAGCATCATTATGACAGGTCATAACATTATATTCCAACACATTGACGTGTGAGAGCCTTCTAATTATCCAGAAAATTCAAAGAAGCCATTGAGGTTTATAATCGCTCCAGCAATATAAATAGGGACGATGGTTTTCAACTTTTCAACGCTTGGAATACCCCCCTCGCTCGTTTATCTCTTACTACATTCGATAATAACCATCTGAATGAAACGGCTGTACCCTAGTGCATATCCCCACTCCAATCCATGCCTGTATAAGCATGATCCATCCGAGTCTGGATCAGGGCAATGACTTAATTATTTGAAGTAACATCTCTCGCTTTTTAAACGTCCTTTGCAACAGTGGACGAAACGTTGGCACTTATTAGAGCTTCTATAAGGTCTCCACCAGGACACAAGAATCAAACAGAGGAAATCTTTTAAAAATATATTTTTTCATACCATTTTTACCATATAGACTACATGAACACCAACACTACCTTTTATACATTATTTCCGTTCATTTGTTTTACACACAATGTAGCTCCGTTGTTATTCCTGGGAAGCCCTTTGCAAGAAACGGGCTTGTAATCGTTCACAATATTTTTGGTTAAAAAGTTCTTTAATATTTAAACAGTACCCCGTTACTGGACATAAAAGTCGATGATTGTCATACCATTATTATTGGAAATACAATACATGTGCAATTATATTTTGTTCTTTTACCAATTTTAGTAGTTCATAGTTTGTAAAAAAATTGTTAAAGTAAAATTTGGTTTCTAATGGTGTCTCAATGATAGATTTTTTCTGTAAAATAACTGACGACTCTATACCTTAACCCACAAGTGGAATATATTTTTTTTGTTCTCCTTCATAACGCTTGGCATTATAGCAATATTCCGTTGTTGAGCAATACATTTCTCATTCCTTAAAACCAAACCTAATGGGCTTCTGGTAATGATGTTAACTTATCAATGATAGGGCGTATTTAAATAATGTATCTCTATGTACTTCAGTGTTTTCATTAAAGCGTACAAATGGTTTGATTTCCTGAAAGCGATGTTTTGATATGTATTTTTTCGTACTCCGACAGATGCATTTTCTTTAAAGAAGTAAAACATTCTTAAAAATTATTAAGCAGTTCACTGATAAATTGTAAGTCATATCTACTAAGCTGCATATAATAAGTAAACACTTTTAAATATTATAGACTTCCACGGTTATAATCTGTATGTAATTTCAGTGAACGAATTCACTGCACTGATCCAAACTCGGCCGGATCATGCTTATATTGGCAAGAACCGGAGTGGGGGATGCGCACTAGCGCATAGCCGTTGCGTTCGGACGATTATTGCCGAATGCAGGAGATAAATGAGAGAGGGGGATTCGCAAGTATCGTCCCTATTGATATTGTTGAGGCGATTATAAACCTCAATGGTTTTCTGGGAAAATTAGAAAGCTCCCGAGCCAAGACTTTAGAGTCTTGGAACATAATGGTGTGACCTGTTTCATGACGATGTTCAGCCACGGCTGACTGAATCAGCGACCTACTGAGAGGGGAAGGTTCTTCTCAAGACATCGCGGTGCTGACGAAGGTTTGTCTGAGATCCACTTATTTCCAATTTAGGGGCCATTTCTACGAACAAACATCTGGAGCTGCTATGTGTTCCCCTTTGTCCCCTGTTGTTTCCAATATATAAGCGTCATTTATTAATAATATGAGAAATATATATATATATATATATATATATATATATATATATATATATATACCATAGCCTCAAAACTGAATGTATTTCAAATTAAATAGTCAGGGTAACTAAAATGATGCAGCTGATTATCCTTCCACTGATCCCTTGACAACAAGATATATGAGAGTAAAAGCTTTCTACTGATCTCCTCTCCAAATTAGCATGCTACACAGTTCTGGTTGTTTGTCCTCTTCACCATTTGTTATAGTCCAAGAACCAAGTTCCTATGGCAATAGCTACAGTGCTTTTGTAAACATGATCGGTCAAAAGATGTGTAGATCAAACCAAGCTTTCGTAAGTTAAAACTAAAAACCTTTTACTTTACCATTTGTCCAGATTCTGTGATCTACTATCAATTTCTTATTATTCCAGCCACTTTATGTCTTAAAAATGGACATGTAAGGAAGTAACTTTGATCAACTTAAAAAAAAAAACATTGACAGTAGTGAAAAGTCGACCTCACTACACGCGCAGACACCACATACCGAGTAAAGTTTATATGCAGATTCTTATTTATTTGTATAGCCTCATAGACTGAACAGGTTTGCGTTTACTAAGAGCTATATAGTAAGAAAACCATTGTACTTAACAGTGCTATTTAAAATCTTTTAATAGTCGAAATACGTGGTAGAGAGAGAGAGAGGACGAGATTGAGAGAGTGAGGATGTTATCGGAATTTTAATACAACAGAGCCTCGAACTTGTAAACATATTTTGCCAATTCGTACTCCACGTTATAAATTTGTGTACTCAATAGAACTTAGCTGATATAATTTCAAAACTACGCCAAAAAATATTAAAATGACAATGGAAATTATTAATTATAAATATAAAGCGGTTCTTAAATTGTGTACTAAACAAATCATAAATATCAAACATTATTTTGAAATGCATTCCTATAAACGAGCATTTTTTAGATTTTGAAATAAGTAATGAATTCAGGACTTAGGTGTGGAGATGTTTGGAACTTGCAGTAAAGATATTACTGAATCATTTAAACCAATACTTAATCCCTTTTAAATTAGAAAGTACATTGTAATATGTTACAATTTAGATGTACTCCTGAACAGGTTCATCTCATTCAATCATTTGTACGATGAGAATAGTTTTTAACGTATTCAAGAAATTTTTCAAAATCGGTGAGGTGGTAAATAGTGTTGGATGATAAAGGATCATGCATTTCAAAACTAGGTAGGATATTAAATGCTACTATTTAGTCTAATCCATGATGATAATTGCTTCTCGAGCTAGATACATGAATATGTAAATTTCAGTCATAAAAATGCTTCAACTTCACCATCAAACCAGTGATTTTGATTTCGCAAGACATAATTGAAATATCACACGAATCATTTTATTCGGGAGACCTGAACACAATGTACCTAAAATAAGCTTCGAAAATACCATTTTCAGTCTCCTATCAGTGAAAAACTCAATAGTTTTGCAAACAGTACATAACGAGGTCAACCATATGCTAAAGATTTCAGTGTGATTTCTCCTGTCCAGTCTAATATCCAAGATTTCACTATTAAAGGTTTATGCTACAACTGTCCAAGGAGAATCAATTGTAGATTTTATTACATTTAATTAACTACTAATAATCATTGTAAACTATTTTATATAGTATAAGATTAACATATAATGGACTTAAAAAATTGAAGAAGAAAATTACAATTATACTGTAAGAAGAATGGTATAGTAGGCATAAAGAATACTTTTGAAAATTTATATATACAATTTTTATCTATTTTATTGCTATATATTTAGTAATATTAACAACTAGATTATAAAATACAAATGAGTAACTACTGTTTGAGCCCTAAGCCGATCAGTCAGGGTGTGAAGACATTTTTATATGCAATATTTTGTTAGATACAATTGGTTTTGGGTCGTTAAATTTAATGATTTTAATAAATTAAATTTTGTCAACAAATCGTAAATTATTGTATAGAATTCTCAATACTTCTATTAGATATCATAAATAAATTCATGTAATGCAATTCCGTAAGTTTCTCGTACTTTTTTAAATAATTATATGCACGTACTTCATTACTGTTCTTGTCCAAGGCAATTTACTAAAACTTTACAATGAACTCAAATTTTTACAACCATAATTTACATTTTAAAAGTGGTTTCTACGTTTTGTCGGAAATTTGATTGCGGGTTCTACCTACCAAGTCTATAACACTAATGTTATTCAAATCGGGTAAACTTTATTTGATTTAGACTACACATATTCCCGGCCATAAAAGCTCGCAATAAATATAAATTGTGACGGTAACGGAAAACAACAAAGGCACGTATTTATGAAAACTTGGTATTCAAATAAAATAAGACATAATTTCGGGGGCCGCAGCGGCAACTTACATAAAATTACAAGTGTTTTAATGTTGAGCACACTAAATTTCAGGGCAACAAAATCTTCTTACGTTATAAACTTAAAGTTATATACATACAATGTAAAAATTACATAAAATAAACATAAAACGCCTGATGTATCCTTTACTGAATCAGAGACAACAAATGTCCCTAGCCGTTAAACAGCGTTATTTGTTTTTGGTAGCCACTGTATTGATTTAATAAACCCGAAAGCATCATAAAATGTCCAACTTTATCTCCATCAAGAGTAAAATACGCAATAAAGTCAAAAACTATAAACAGATATAACGAACAAGCTACGTCATCTGACCAACCTAGCTACTTTTAATGAAGATGTCAATGTATTTTATAAGCATTGTGCAGTGAAAAGCGTAGAGAATCAAACAAACGACTGGAAATGGTTTTTATTCAAAGAAGTAAACCGCTTCGGTGGCGTATAAAGAAGGAGCGCATTCTCTTTGTGAAGTATTCAATATATTAGATGATTATAGTTTATAAATATGATAATTACATCTCCTTATATTTAATGTACAACCAATTTTAATATTGCCGTTGTTAAAATGAAACTAGTTTTTCTTTACACTACTTATCAGAGGAACAGATCTCTATCTCGAGTCATTTAATGTTACAGAAAAAAGACAACGGTAGATCAATTAAGTACATATTAGCGAAAGAACACGTGTATTTTTTATGTGGTGGCATAAACTACGTTAATTACTTTAGCTTGAGTTTATTGTAGATTTAGTTTTGATAGCCTCGGGCTTTTTGTAATATTATAACCTAATATTTTCTTTTATTTATTTATTAATATCGTACATAAAACCGTACAAAATTAATATAAATTATGTACGTACACAATCATACAGCTAGGTGCTGTTTTCTCACTAACAATATCCAAGCTATCTGGTTGTATGCCATTTCTTATAACAAATCGCGATCTTCTAGAGCTTTTATTGTGTCTTTCAATGATCTTCGGGGGCGACCTATTTTATCTTTCCCGGTGGTTGCCATGTAAATATCCGTTTCGGCCATCTGCATTGCTCCATACGTAACATATGGCCGAACCATTTTAAGCTTCTCTTCTCAATGCGGGCAACCACTGTTTCAGTAGCTCACATCCGATTTCTGATTTCGGTATTTCTTATTCTTTCTCTCCTAGATACCCTAGCACCGCTTCTCAAATAATCCATCTCAACGATAAGTAATTTTCTCTTATCTTCTTCTCGCATGGTGCATACTTCACTCCCATACATCATTACCGTTTCCACCATGACTTGACCGATTCTTTCCTTAATTTTTTTCCTTACATTCTTGACCCACCATATCGAATTCAACGCCCCTTGAACTCTACGTCCTGTTTTAGTTTTTTACGATAATTTCTTATGTCTTCTTATCCCATCTTCGTCTATAATTACACCTTAGTATTTGAATTTTACCAGTTGTTTGACTGTGGCTTCTTCACTGCGTCAAATTTTGCATTGGAGATACAAGATACTCAGTTTTTTTGTAGACTAACCTGCAATCCCCATTTTAAGTATTCCTCATAGAGCCGTCTTATCATAAATTCAATATCGTATGTATCTTGCGCAAATACTGCTTGATCATCGGTAGAACTTAGTTTAAAAAGAAGTTATTCCTGGATGGGAATCTGCATCCCCTCGCATGCTCGTTTCCAGTTCCTTAGCACAACTTCAACATTCAACAGGGTATTTGTATCATGTCGGCACAGATGACTTGATTTAAGACCTGGTCGACAGAAGATTTCTATGTTTGTTTTTATTGCATATATATATATATATATATATATATATAAATTCTTTTTTTATTTTTGCAATCTTCTGTCAATAAATTAATGAAATGAAATATACATTAAAAAGAAATGGTGAGAGATTACAGTCCTCTCTGAGTCCTTTACTTGTATAAATAGCTGACGACAACTTTCTTCTCTGTTTCATATATGATACATTCTCTTTATATAGTTCTTTGATAAAGTGCATTACTTTTGTTGGATATTCCATGGTTCTTAATGCTCCCCATAGTTTTTGTCTCGGGACGGTGTCATATGCTTTCAAGAGGTTAATAAAAATAATGTGAATTTCTTCTTCTTTGGCAATCTTTTTCTCAATAAGTTGTGGTAGTGTAAATAGGTTGTCAATACAGGATCTTCCTGGCATAAATCCACATTGATATTCCACTATTTTGTTTCCAATTGCCTTCTTTAGTATTTTCTGTAATATTTTAGTCCATTATCTGCTGAATGTACATATAACACTTAATACCCTATAATTATTGCGGTCGATCTGTTCCCCTTCTTGTAAAGCTATGTTATAAACGATATTTTCTATTCCGTCGGTGCTTTCTCTGGAGTAAAACACAAGTTCAACAGATGTTCTATTCTTTCATGTAATAAAGTTCTACCCCATTTAATCAATTTTGTTGAGATATTTCCCGGGCCAGGTGATTTTCCACATTTCATTTCTGCGATAGACTGTCTTCTTTGTTTATCTGTTTTCTGCATTTTCTTCTTGTAGGTTTAAAAATTCTCCTCTAATTTCTATAAATAATTTATCATAGTATTCTTTCCATTCATTCATAGATATTAGATTTATTGCACTTTCCTTTTTATTTCTTTTTAAATCTTGTAATGTATGCCACACTTCTGTTTAATCAGCACCCCCGAGATATGCTTTAATTTGACCAGACTGTATGTCCCAGAATATATATTTTTTCTTGCTGTACTCTTGTTCGTACTTCATGATTCTTTCCTTGTAACTCTGTCTATTTTCTAGTTTAGTACGGATACATCATCACAGAAGGGTTTATTTGAGATCAGTACATAGTCGATCTCATTTTTAGAGCAGTTGTCAGGGCTCTTCCATATCCACTTCCTTTGAAAAGATTTTTAGAAAAAGGTGTTCATACAGAATATGCCTTCGCTGTTCAGAAAAACGAATATTGCTTGGTCTCTTTCATTCCTTGTTCCTAGGCCAAAATTGCCGATGTTTGGTGAGTCTGTGGTTAATATTTGACCTATCCTTACGTTGAAACACCCACCATAACTGCAAACCTAGCTTTTCCTGTGTGCTTTGCCCTAGAAAGGTCTTCGTAGAGCTGGTCCATATCCTCATCTGGCGAGGAGCTCGTGGCCGCATAAGCTTGTATTACTTGTACTGTTTTGCGAACGAGGTGTACTAATTTTTTGTGGACCAATATTGCCACTCCCCCAATGTGATGGTTTATTTCTGAGTTTCTGTTGAACAACATATGGCCTGATTTGAGGATTATGTTCGATTCGCCCCTCAGTCTTGTTTCACTAAGACCTAGTATACTCCACTTGATGTTCCTCGAGCCTAATTCTGCGTATGTTGTAGGTTGCAATTAGAAAAAAATTTCTTTGAGTTTCTCACGATTTAATATCTTTACCGGTAAGGTCAAATTCTTGCCTCCCCTAGAAGGGGATATACACGTCTACACGTCTGTGGTATATTTTTAGAGTTTTGACTGTTCATGGTTTTATGGTTCTGTTTGGAAGGGTTTGGCATTAAAACGCCTCGCTTGCCTAACGTGTTGGCGAGTTTTAAATATTACATTTCCTCAACTCTTATTTTTTTTTTGTTATCTCGCCAATACTCGGTTGCCAGAGCCTCGTTTGTTGTGCAGCAGGGTGTACCGCGTGCAGGTGAGGTTGACAATTGGATCAACTTGGTTAAGTTGTGAATAATGGTTAAGAATACTGCAAAAAATATTTCTAAACATTTATTCTCCTCAGATTTGAACCAGTACACTTATCATCTGAATGAGTACATCAGGTTTAGATATATATATATATATATATATATATATATATATATATATATATATATATATATATATATATATATATATATATATATCTTAGCTAGAACATGTCGTAGCAGGGAGCTTGAGTTGCATTATCCTAAAGGCTTACTTTAAAGTTTATCTCTTGTGGTATTTACTGCTTGAAAATCATTTAAAGTAGTTTTTTGCTAAATAAATATTAATAATAGGTGTAGCAAGTTTTACCAAGATGACTGTGCTCTTTACAACGTATTGAGATAAATTCAAACTAGTCCACTGTTTCCCGCAACTCTCATTTGTCACTGCCCTAAAATGTTCATTTCAGTGCTTCACACATCGAAACCCTAATACAAAGTATAGATATTATAAATGCTAAAATGTTTCATGTTCTTTTGTTACAAATATGGGTTATGTCATATCCAACAGAATAAACTTTGATCTCACCAAATAGAAGATGATAATGCTACTACTCCAAATCACAACTCTTCATTGTGCGTTACGAGTTTAGTGTTAGCCTCGGTCGACATTTTGATATTTTGAATCAACTGTAGGCCTATTATCGATTTGAGTAAAATAATAACATATACATAGTTTCAAGTGAACAGGAAACATGGACAAAACCTGTAAGGACAAAACTCATAAGAAATTATATCTGTGGGATCGCTTTTTTACATAGTTGTACATTTTCCAATTTTTTACATGCTTCAATAAGAGACTGGGTTATCTCCCTGATGACTTGTTATGGATTTGGGCATCTTCTACAATGGCTAACTAACGTAATCCACATATGCTCGATAAGATTCTACTGGGGACTTAACGCAGGCCATTCTCTAAACCGATTTCTATCTACTTGCATAAATATGGCTGCAGGGTGGGGTCTTTCGTTACTTTGTTTAGCAGACACATTATCTTCCTCCAGTATCGCATTAATAGAAAAGTCAGTGCTAACCAAGTTGTACACAAACATAATTCAAATGAGCCACCCTACGATGCAGTGACGGATGCTCGGACAGGTCTTTGTGGTCTTACATGTTATACTTTTAGCCTATTTCCAAATATATGGTCAAAAACATCTAGCCCATATCCATTGTGAACATGTCTTACGCTGTGGCGTTGATGCAATGACGAAAGAACCAAAAATCGGTACTGAATTTGAGTAGGTTTCATTTTATGACCTTACTCATTACATCAGTTACATTGTCCGATCTCCCAATTTTAACTTTGTAACCATTTTCAATTAAAGTGACCGCGAAAGCGTCATATACCTCGATAAATTGACTTATTTTGAGATTGTATGAATAAAATCTGAATTTTCACTTATTTTTCATCATTAAAAAGCTTTTATAGCCCTCCAAATCATGTACATACAAAATGTGTTTCACAACTGTGTATTTAGTTTTTTAAATGTAATTGAATAGTAATTAAGAATTTTGGTTATATATTACTAATTTATATGATACAAATGTGTGTCTTACTGATATTTTAGTTCAATGTTATGAATAATATCTGTTGTAAAATGGAGAACAGCTCAACTGCACTGCGACCCGTACAGTATAGGCATATTACCACTTCAGTTCATTCCAAGCTGAGAGTTGGCACTATTCTATTCATTCCGTGTACTCATAATCAGTGTGTGGAATGAATCTATTTTTTATTCTTAGTTTTATGCTATGTTTTTGGTGAATTGATCAATGCCGTTCGTCTTTATTCGTGTATTGCTTTGATGATTTTCTAAAATGCTAGAAGTTTATTTTTAACAGTGACGGCAGTGTCCCTAGTTCTACTAAACGTATTCTAAATTTTATAAATAAGCTATCACATTATCTTTTCTATATATGTTTCGAGTGTTACCATATACACTCCTTGCACATTATTGCTGATAATTCGATTTCAAACTTCACGATATTTACGTTTTTTCATAATATAGCCAAAAACAAAAAGAGAGACGACCTTACAAACCTGAATGATTGTATCGCTTTTAAAAAACTATGCTGACACAATTCTAAAAATCATATTAAAAAATGACCCCTCCAAGCACAATTTTAAAATATGTACCGTGAATCTTATAATTGGAGTATCTTTGAAGGAACCGCAGAATTTATGAAACCACTTTTATCCTTGGCCCATTTGGAAAATAACGATTTCATTATAAAAGGAGGAGTTTAAAGTTATCGAAGCTCAATAACTTGATTAAAAATTATTAACAGCTGTTTACGTGGTATTCATCTCCCGCATTCGACACGGAATTAAATCAATCTTAAACTCCGTCCGCTCTTATTTTACGAGCTTGTTAAGACTTTAAAGGAAATAAAGACGTGGCCTAAAGGTGTCGGTTAACCAGAAATAATTAAAATTTTATTGTATAAAGAACACTTTACACGTAATTATGATTACGAAATTGCTTTTCTTGAACAAGGACAGTAAGTCATACGGAGTATAATTCGATATTAATTACGAACGACTTACATGTGTAGAAATTTGCACAAGAACTGTTTCGCAGAATCGAAATTTACTTTGTATATATCTCCAATGCTGTCAGAATAAATTTGGCTACCAAATTCAGGCGTAAAATGATGACCTGATAAATTAAATTGGCTGATATATTTAATTTCAACTCCTGTTATGATGTATTGTCATGATTCAATCTCGTTTCTTGTCTCAACAAGACTACAAGCGATAGACTCAATTGATATTATTCAGTTCCTCTTTCCTAACCCTGTAGTTGTACACTAAAACATAATTGGCAACAATAGTAAGGAAAAATAAATAATTGTTTAAATTACTTATGTAAGTAGCTTCTCATATAATCTATTACGTGTCGTTCCAAAGCCATAGTTCTAGTAATAATTATTAAAGATAGCTGCTTCTCAGTGTACGTGACAAAAACCTATCCCAGAATATAACCACTTTTTTCAACTCTTCTTTAAAAATGAGAAATTTGCCCATTTTATATAGCACTTGTTGTGTGAATATCCATTAATTTGTATTATTAAAAAATATTTCCTGTAGAGAATAAATTCCTAAAATCACGTCTCAGATAGTTACACAACATTAAGAGCTATCACAGACCCATGGCTCTATGAGGACTGATCATAGATGAAACATTTTATACAAAAATAAGGAATTTCAAACGGATCTCTAAAAATAACATTAAAAATAAACTTTTCTGAGAAACTATAACTATGAAGTCTATTACATAATATATGTATTTGTACATTATCAAATGCACGTTAATATAGTCACGAGTCCTATCATCATAGCCCTAACATCAAAGTGCTAATATTTTCTTATGAAAAAATCAAACACAAACGTCTGTGTTATGCAATGTTTTCATTAACGTTGGTACAGTTTAAGTGTAAGATAAAGGAGAACATTGTTAAAATAATAGGGCTATGCATCTACTTTCAACGTCAGATTGGATAAAAATAAAATAATGGAATATATCCTAAGCTGGAAATAGGTTTCTTATTTTTACTTTTTATATGAAATATGGACTAATTTTTCTGCTTAAAAGTATAATCTTCTATTTATTTTTCATCAAAAATTTAAATGTAAATGAGCAAACATTCAATAAAAAATCTCATCTAAAATGTATACAATTTTCACAAAAGTATCCTAATTTGTATGTACCCTACAACTAATTTGTTGTAACGTAATTATATAATACAATTTAGACTTAATAAGTTATAGATTACCGTTAACATTTCTTAGAGGATTAACTGTCATTAAAGGCATCTTTATTAAGAGACGATCCCCGGGCTATTGTCCGAACAAAATTTATCTGCCATACTGTCCATTAATATGCGCCTTCTTTCGTTACACCAGTTTTCGAAAACGTGCTATCAATTCCAAGTAATCCTAAGATATGAATTTTCGAACCGTAAAGTATGTCCAGTATATGGGCTCCATGAAAGGGTAACAAAATATGTATATGCCGTCGCCATGTTACAGGTGTATGGGAGAATGTCTCACAATAGCTGCTCCGCATATACATTAAATGTCTTCAAGGATAAACTGGAATTAGAACAGTAAGCTCCTGATTTGTTGATGCATAATGCGGAAAAGGTGACGTTCTTGTCACAATAGCAGTTGCATAATACAGTTACAAAATACTAAATAAAAAACTCTGTACTTTCATTGCAGTTCTATGCAAAGAACTTTTGATTATTTATTTTTTTTTATTTTTAAAGAATTTGACGTCTGTCCGATTTTACATATACAGGTGATGGAAATAGTTATATTTTCAAAATATTTATTTTTATATCTAGTGTAGTGTTGACTGGTATTCATTTTTTAATAATTCCAAAATACAGAAACGTTACAAAAGCTGCTATGATATTCTGTTGTGCATTATTTATTTTGCGTTGTGTTTCAGTAGTTTGCTATTTCACTAACTTTAAAATTATTGTTTTGTAGTGGTAGAGGTTTTATATTTCTATCAGACATGTCTGGTTACTTCTATTTGTATTGTGATAAATTATTAATATGACTACCATATTCTTTTGCTTATTAAAATACTATTGTTATCGCAACGCTAGCTCATCGTGGGTATGAAATATATATTGTTGGGGAGGAAATATAAATAAGTATTGTATAGTGTTAGTGTCTTAGGATTTTCGAAGTTTTTCGGTTGCAGTTCTTAAGGATCTTTAAAAAAATAACAAAATAAAAATCTCTGATTACAAATATAAGACATAAAAAGGAAATTTTCAATGCACTGAATTAATTCGTTAAAGTAACATCACTCACCTCAAAAAAATCCATTGCAACAATGGACGAAATGTCGGCACTTATCAGAGCCTCAGTATGGCTTCCACCTTTTTTTTGAGGAGGGGAATTCCTCATGGACACTCCGAACTTCATCTAACGTTCGGAGTAGTGCTAGACTTCAACCAGCTAAAACCCCTCCCTCTCTTCTCCTCATCCACTCCGGGACCGCTCACGCATTACGTCAAGGTGGAGGGTGTCTCTTATTGTCTTCTTTTCCTCTTATCCGTCATCGGTATGATCATGCTGTCGCTGTCGAATCCATTTGTCCCTTTCCCAATCTTGTTCCACTTTCTCTCGGTCTCCAGCATAGTTTATATGAAATTTTTGGGCTCCAGTCTCACGTCAATTTCAAGCTCCACCATCCGCCTCTCCGAGTCAAACCTTGGGCACCCAAAGATTGTGTGTTCCGGTGTATCCCGAATGACGCTTCTGACCTCCTCAAAATACACTCACGTGTCTTCGCTCTCTCTCTTTATTCTGTACAGGTATTCTCTGAAATACCCATGACCCGGTAATACATGTTTCAGGTGGTATCCAACCTCTTCATATTTATTATCGATCCATGGCTTTATCCATCTGATGAGTCTGTGTGTCCATGGGTTATCTGTTACGTCCTCCCACTCAATCTGCCATCTTATCACCAGCTCCTGCCTGGCATCATTTGCAGTCACGCCTCCATAGTGCCTTTCGCTTCTTTCTATTGCCAATAAATGAGCAGGTGGTAATCCAGCTATTACCCCTATGGTCACTACGGCTACAGTGCGATATGCCGAACTTGGATTTCACCTGAAAACAACATTCATATAGAGTGAACTCATTTACGACAGAATAAAATCTATATCAGTCATAATAAATGATATATTTACTTACGTACCCTACTGGACAAATGGAACTTTTTTTAAAAAACTTATATTTTAAATCTACCACAACATACTCAGAAATCTTGGTGAAGAGTACGTATCAACTTTGGATGTAAACCACATAGTATTTGAAGACATATTCACTCATAAAGTGGCTCATATGAAATCTACTGGAAAATTGTTGTTAATTGAACATTCAATCGAAAAAATAATTTACATTGATAAAATCAAGGAAGTGTTACGAAATAATATAAAAGTTAATCGCGGTGTTTCATTAACTGGAACAGTGCGAATGTAGTGACTCGAAACCATGAGCGTACGACACTTCTGATCTCCGGGAAGTAGGATTGCTTGGTTCTCCCCCCAGTGGCCTGCCGGATGGACTTAGATAACCCTTTCGCATCTGCTACTCAGAAAGATATCCGGGATGATGAGGCAGATTTTTAGAAGTATAACTACGAATATTATTATTAAATATTCATGGATTTAACATTTTATTCATTTGTACAAGATCTTAAGTACCCCCCATTTCTGGCCATTACGGAACATTAGTACAGACACTTGGAACCATGTGTATTGGAACGTTATTGAGTGGTTTTGTTTTATGATAAAGAGAATCTCTTGCGTGGGGTAGTGCTGTTGTGGTGAGAGAGGATATTTTCCGGATTATAATGTATTCGTGTTGCCTATTTATAGGTTCCAGCTGGGCGATTTTAATGTATTTTTGGAGAAATTCGATATGTTATTGTCTCAGTTTAAAGCGTCAGATCATGTTATTATTACAGGCGGTTTAATTTGAACTTTGTGAGAAGTTCGTCTACCTGAAATCAGTTTTTGGAGAGTATACTGTTCAGTTACGGTTTACGCGTGCATGCCAGTCGGACTACCATAATGACAAGGTTTTCTGGCATTAAAATTGACAACGCCTGCACAATTTTTTTATTCTTCGAATCATGAGTTGGTATACGCTTTAATTCGCTTGCTCAGGGAAATACAAAAATTGCTAGGTGGAGTCGTGCTTATGGCGTCAGAAATATTTGTAAATTTGAATGAAGTTGATTGAACTGTAGATCTTGATCTTTGTGTTGACGATAATTCCAATAATTTTATTAATATTTTGGGGAAGAAGTGAACTGAAGTAATAAAACTGAAAAACAGAAAGACTGATTAACAATAGGAATAAAAAATAAAAAAATAGTAAGCTCATTTTGGCTTACATAAGAAGGTAAATCCCCGAAAATTAGTTTTACAATTATTTTTACAAAAAAAAATGAAAAAAATTAAAATATCAAAAAAAGTGTAATTTTGGAAAGGTTGAATAATTCATCAAATATTCAGGGAATCTTGAAGAGTGGTGAATGAGCTGCCTGGTGTAAGTAGTGATAGATTCCGTGAAGTGTGTTGGATGTACGGCGATAGAATGATAGAGGATCCAATTCTCATATCAAATGAACTCAACGAATATTTTTGTTCCGTTGCTTGGCGTATTGCTACAAATTTTACATGCAATATAGATCCAATGACATATGTGAAGGTGAATCACAGCAAAACGTTTTTTCTTTTTCCAACGCATCTTGATGAAATGCCATCTGTATTGAGAAACAAGTCTAATGGGGTGGATGGCGTTCAGTTGAATATGTTCAGGTGTTTACCCTGTATGTTGTGCTAGTTTTTCCGGAGTTATTATTTTTTTACTGCGAGAGGGGACGTTTCCTTCCTACTTTATAACTTGGAAAAGGGAGGCCCTGTATTTACTCCGCTTAGCTTCAGACCAATTTCTTTGTTGCCTATTCTATCGAAGGGGCTGAAAATGATTAATAATGTGAGAGTGAAGAGATTCTTAGACCGCAATAATTTGTTAATCAATTCTCAATTTGGCTTCAGGGAGCGCATGTCTACATCGGATGCCATTTATAATTATCTAAAAAACGTTTATGTAAATATTTACAAAAAAGAAGCAATTGCTACAATTTTCTGTGATTTATTTAAGGCTTCCGGTTGCATCTTTCATTCGCTTCTTTTGCGCAAAAAATTAATCTTATGGCTTTCGCAGTGGGACGAATCAGTGGTTTCGCATTTATCTTAACGGTCACATTTTTCAGGTTTCAAATCTTGATCTTAGATTGTTTTTGCTCTTTATTAATTATTTAGTTTTTTTTTTCAGAGTAAATAAGCGTATTCTGCAATTCATAAGTGAGGAAGCTTGTTGAACACAATGTCGTCCCATATTAATTAGGGATGGCATTTGACGAAATTTTCTCTTTACATTTATGTAATTTTATCAATTATATTGAAACGCTGAAATAGTATTCCACTCAGATTCAATGTTTACGCATGCAACATTCGTCATAATTAGAATTTAAGCCTTTTCGGACCAGAGCTAACACTAAGCCAGAACTCCCCGTACTCTAATTGTTTAGTGTATTTTATCCGGCTGCCTGGGACATGTGTCGATTTCCCAGGCTTGGGATAGTCCGACGGAAATCAAAGAATGTGGTGTTAAAAATCGTACATTAACCATTAGCTATTTAGTGGGTAGTGTTGATAGATTGCCATTTTAATGTATTTGTCTTCATTAAAACTGTTCACATTAATAATTGATATACTATTTGATTGCATTGGGAATTTAAAAAACCTGGATAGTTACTTCCTTTAATGTTGAGCTCCTTTCTATTATCAGTTACATTTTCCACCAGATACATATACGTACTTTTAAACTACAAAGTCATTTAGAAAAATATATCAGATTCATTAGAGCATATTTGGATAAAAATATCAGAATATCTTATATACTCGAAGTAAGTTTTAGAAGTTTTCTTAATAAATATGAGAATTGTATTGAATTTAATGTTAGTGCCTTACATTTTTATGATAACATCTAGCTTACATATTCACTTATACCTTTTAATTTGAAGTAACTGATAATTTAACACAAGATATCCCGCTAGTGCACTTTATGATGCTATTATAGTGTATTGTATGATTAATGTGACCTGATTACCTAAGGCTCACTGAATTCATACCTTTTGGAAGTTCAAGCGCTTCAATGGCTATGCATTTTCTTGTGGAAGTGTGATTACCGATTTTAACAGCAATTTAATAGCACTGTTTGATGTTAATGGTCCATGTTTAGTAAAACTATCTCTTTGCAAATTACTACTAACTTTAGGCTGGCAATGTTAGTACGGGGTAAAGCAAAAAAAAACAAACGCATTTCTATTCTCTTTGTTTGGCAGTTTTATAAACGACTGAGCTTATATTGCTATGCGTCATGAAACAATACGTTTGTGGGATGTTGTATGTATGATGATAGCATAAGACGAATTTGAGAAAATGCAATATATATTAAATAACATTCGAACGGCTCTTGTCATTATTCTGGTTTTGAGGTACATGAACGAAATTAATGATTATTTCTCATTAGTACAAATTAATGCTTTTCTTGATATTGAAATCTTGAAATTTTATAACGGTGATGCTTTGCCTAAGATAGCTAGAACACTTAAAGATATCTACTGTGGCAGTGGAGTCTACGTACAAAATTGTTCAAGTTGTTTGAGAGGATACTTGTATACCAAGCTTATAAGCTAAAAACTAAATTTCATAATTTAGCTCTACTTAATCTAGGGTTAGTGCAAGCTACGTTTTTTCTACGGCATTGCTGACATTTTCTGGTCCATTAATGGTGGTGGAATTGATTTCGCTCTTATTTATGGACTACTCTAAGGCATTTGGCATAATTTACCATCAGATAATGCATACTATTCTTCATTCCATTGGCTTTTGAATCGAATCGGTTGATTTGTTTTCTTCCAATTTTGGGAATAGGACACATAAGGTTATTCTTTTGGATCAGTATTCTCTCCTCGCTATTTTCAATTTGGGGGTACTACATCACATATCCATTTTGGGGCCATTATTGTACACAATTTCTGCTTCTACCCTTTACAATCCTTTAGCAACTAAAGTCTAGTATATTCGCTGACGAACCTTATGCATATCTTTAGTATACATATTTTAATGAGTTGAAATCTTCAGTAATGAACTATGGCAGTATTTAAACTCTCGGGGTTGTCTAGTCTTTATATATCTATCTATGGAACTACTTGCCAATAACTGTAACTAACAAAATATGGTCATAACAAAAATGGTTCACAAGTTTTATTCCGCATCAAAATTACTAATTACTCATATACATACATGTCCTCAACCAAGAACAAAACATTTTGTGACTCCTTAATACTCTATAACTTCAGTTATTGTGATATTTATCATTGGTGTTCGAATTTGAATGACAAATGTCTTGTTCAGTGGGTAAATAACTGCAGATTAATTTGCGATATATGTCGAACACACGAAAAATAAGATGCCTCCCTAACTTTATCTGAATATACGCCATAGAAATTGTGTTTTCATGTAAATGTTAAAAACCAAATATTATTACTATCCCCATAAATTGTAAACATTTGAAGGTAAATGAACGTATTTGATCTGAAATCTGTGAAACAGACACATCAGCAGAACTACTCGAAGAATACCGGTTTCACATCCTCAAATCGATAATAATTCCTTATATACATTAGCAAAACCAAGTTGCTAAATTGAAACGTCATCTATAATCGGAAAACTGTAACTAGCAACATATTTTGAAACTTGGTTTTACTAGTGTTTATAGAGCACTAATATCGATCTGAGAATATGAGAGAGGAATACCGCCGAAGAGATCGTTCAGAGTCAAGGAATGCATGGTTTTATTTATTTCAAATAAAATATGTTTCATTGCTTATATTTTTTTAGACTTATGAAAATGTATATGAGACGTCGGGTTCCGACGTCAACTACAATAGTATAAACAAGCAATGGGTCGCAAGATAATTTCCGAATACAGATGGTGTTTCAGTTTTAACATACAGCTTCATTTAATTGATTTTTCTCATTATTTTTAATAGTATATCATTAGATATTAGATCAAAAACAGTGTAAGTATTTAAAAGACATTTCAGAACATTTTTTTACTACCAAGATGATATGTTTGCTAGGTGAACATTTTTTAACTATTTTATTTTTATATTCAACTCTTTATCAGGTTTCTTGCTTTCTAAACGTTATTTTCTTAAACTCTTCAACCTCTCCAATGTAATTTGCAATAATAACTCATAAACTAATTTTACTCATATATATATATATATATATATATATATATATATATATAACATGGAATCCCTCCTTTTTAATAGACGGTTTTTATATATTATTTAATTATTTTGGTTAGTCTAAACCATCCCTTATTGACACATAAATGTTGTTTTTATTTCATTTTAATTTAGTGTTTTTTGTACAGAAATATATAATGATATAATTAAACAAATAAATTGTTATTTATTTACTTATCTTATCTATCTCGGAAGGATTGATTTGTATCTATATATAACACACATTTAAACTAAATTAAATCATTTTCGATGAAAATACTAAAGTTCTGAGTATTTAATTTACAGTGTGCTCCATTTTGGGTAGTACTGAACATTTGTTAGAGGAAACAGTAAGAACACGATAATTTTCGTGCATCCACAAATTATTTTGACATTGATAAAATGTGCGCTTTTTTAAATACAGTGATTTCTCAGATGTAAGCAATCTTAAAATCAACTAGGGTGACAAGTTTTCCATGCAGAAAATCGCCATGAAGAATTTTCTTCGTTAGTAATAACATATAATTTAAATGGGCCATCTGGCAGTACAACATTATTAACTTTTTATATTCAGTTGTACTTAAACATATAATTTTTTATGAACGTTTTTATCTCATTGTCCCCCTTTGAACGGAATTTTATTACGCATATTTGTTCAAGTCTAATTTTACTAAATTTATCCAGAGTTATAAATTACATGTTTATCTGAAATTCGTTATTATATTCAAATCAATTATTTAACTATGATTACTATTTGCATTATGTTCATAAAATTAATAAAAAATCGATATAACAGGCAAGTCGAAAACCTGTACAGTCAAGCCACACTTTAAAGATAAATTAAATGATTCAAAATAATGCGCTAAATTCTCCCCATTTCTTTACACGTAAAATGATTTTACATATTACTCGTTTTTGCTATTGAGCTGCATAGTTATTCAGGATATATTTACCCACTATCCTTTACACTCAATTGTCCACAAAGTTGCTTAACTGTACAGAAAAGTTTTCGCCTTTTTTTATTCAAGTTCTTAGAAAACATTACAAACGTACATAAGACCTATCCAGGAGTCTAAAGAAGCAAACGTTTTGCCTATGATTCATTATAATTCAGTATTTGTACAGGTTTTCGATAAAAACTGACATCAAATGATGCCATTGTATACTGAGTCAGTTCCAATATGATAACAGGCTATGGAGACCAGGGTTAATAGTGCATTCGCAAAGCCGTGAGTATAGTTATCTGCTGAAGGAAGATCCTATACTTTAGGAAAATACGCTGGAATTGATGAAAGAGTATTTTCATAGTGTTGTGCAAGTGTTTCGTCATCAAGTTGTTTCACGCCTATAACATTTGTTTCGATCGATGTGTTATAAATGTAGCTTCTTCGGTTAAAACTTTACGTTTCATTGGTTAAATTAGTGTTGTTTGTATCACTACATCTATTTGATTAATACTAGCTTATAAGTCCTTATCTAAGATCTAATATTTTGTGAATAGACATTTTATTTTTTATGCTAAACTTAATTACAATATCTGCAGAAGTGCATATGTATGGCTTCCAACAACTGCAGACGTGTGTGTATGGACTTCTCTTATTGTGCTTTACATTAGGGACGGATTTGGAATGTGGTAGGAAAGATGGAATTCAAAGTGTCAAACACTGTTCTATTTTACACATAATTAGTAAAGTTAGAAGACGATTATTATTAATTCCGCGCACCCGAACTTTGCAAGACCCATAAAAAAAGATACACTGTTTAAAGTTTTAAAAGAATTTGAATTGTTCAACAGAGCGACCAAAATTACTTCGAAACTGTGAGTTAGAAGTTTTACTCACAGTTAAGAATTGAGAACTGTTCTCTTCAAAAATACAAGACGAGCTGTGTATTTGAGAACTCAAGATAAACTATCGTAGTTGAGAACTTAGGATGAACTGTTATTTTGTTGAAGACCAATTAACGACTACCCCCAACTTCTGCAGTCATAAAAACCTCCCTCTCCTTCCTATTATAGAAAGTTCGTCCCAAATCTGATTGTAGATAATAGATCCAACAGATGCTGTTTTTTCTAGAAATGACGCTCGTGGTATAGTGTGGAAAAAAATACCTTCTGTAATTAAGTCAGGTCTATTGTTCTTACCACGTTTTGGTGAAAACGAGTCGTAGTTAAAAGGTATGACGCCACATGCAGTAAATAATTTTAAATTATGGTTAGACAAAACAATATGTATATCTAAAGAGGAGATAATTGAGACTTGTGACTTGAGACTCGTGAGACATTATATTTATATACAAGCTGAAAGGAACCTAGGAAATAACAGTTAAACAATTTTCAGATATTACCATGTATTAAAAATTTTGCCGGGGATAAAAATATCTATCGCTTTTCTTGTAGTAACCTTTGGTATATTTGAAGCTCAGATTAGTCTGAATGTACCTATTAAATCTGAAAAAACTCTTTGAATAGTTGCTTTAAATTTAAATTTCGGTTCGTGGTAACAACTCTCTGAGGCTAATATCTTTCAGGGGTACATAAATTACAATTGCGGTGAGTTGAAAAAATCTGAAAGGATATAAATTGCCATAATAAAAAATGCAAAATAGTGTGGTAAATATGCACCAAAAATTACATATCTCTATAATAAGAGAGTCAAAAAAGAAAACAAAGACATCGTGTCGACCAGCAAAATAATTTCCCACCCGTGGAAACACATAATAAAATAACAGTGCTGAGGGCCGTGTGTCGACAAAAAAGGCACAAATAACACAATAATTTATTAACGATTTATACAGAGTTCAATAATTAAAGCCCATGTACCTATCAATTAAATCCAATGCACTTTGCAAAATTACGAATCAATAAAATTTAATTAAAATATTGCCTGGCGTAAGTACACGAGGGGGCAGGTAAAAACTGACCCGAAAAAGTCATACTATAAAAACGAAATTTTAATTAATGTACCCGAGCGGCGTTTTGTTCATTTCCAAGCACGACTAATTGGCACTATCAAATTTACCGAGAAAGTCGAATGTAACAATATTTTATATTTATATGACGTAAGATTGCTCGCCTGTATTTTACATACATGTAGATACATTGCACTTGCAGGGCCGTATAAGCTTCCTGAGCTTTATGTTATAGTATTGATATTCTTGATTAAATATATAGACATTATTTTACATAACAAAATAGCATTTTATCTCAGTTTATGATTAGAAATCTTACTATTGAAATGATTACAACTATAATTAATTTAGGTACTCAATATAAATCAAAATTAATGTGCAAGAATTATTGAACAAAATAAGCTTATGATAATGAGCGTTACTAGGGCTACCAGATTTAATATAGAAGTGATTGCCTATGTTCATTTTCTTTCACAGTTATTTATATTGTAGAAGTTTGCTTATGGTTTTCTTATCTTTAACTTCACTTCACTTGCTGAGGGTTGAATTATATCGTTTTATTACATAGTATTTTACAGTTGGTTTATAATAAACCAATTACTTAGTCATCCATGTAAATTCTCGGCATTTTTGTAAATTACTCAATATATTTTCACACAACCCTGTGCAGTTTGTTTAGAAAATAACTGCAATCAATGGAACAAAATTTAGAAAACCCCAGTTTATTACCCTTATATTTGCTTTAGTAGTTTAATAGTAATTTATCAGGAACGCCTCTCCCGCAAACACTGTGTTTTCGTGACAAATGATCTAGTGATTTTTGTGTTTATAAGTTAATTATTCGTTGTTAAAATTTCAGTGTTAGTTGTAAGTCCCTTGTTTACTTCCATCCTTCAAATCTTATAACGCAATACGATTTATTTATTGTACTGCAAGAAAATCTACAAACCAGAGGTATGTAACAATTATTAACAAATATACATAATTAGTTTAATATTAAAAACATTCATGCAGTTCATTTACTTGCTTTCTTATTAGTATTAAAATGAAATAAAAACGACATCAATTTTAGTAATCGTTTTTCAACAATCTTAAACTTCTAACAAGAATCGTATAAAACACATAGAAAAAAATGTCGAGAAAATATGAATAGCGTAGTAGTACAGCATTTGTCAACTTTTTTCAGTCGCCTACGTCTAATGCTTTTAGATATTTTTGAACTCCCATACATGTATGACTGATATATCATTACCAATATTTTTCGGCATTAATTAAGGTACCAAAAACAAGTAGTTCTAATAGAGCTCATAAAATGCATTTAAAGTATATTTTCAAGTTAAAAATTTTATGTGAAACTTTGGTTTGATTATTTATACTTCAATTAAAATGCTTACACTAATTTAGGTACGCGAAACTTATATTGTTGATTAAAGAAAATAATATACAATACAAATTTGTGTTTCTTTTTTCATTACATAAATAGTATTTATAAGAAATATAAACATATTTATTATCTTTAGTATAATATTATTTCACTAGCCATAATATTACACAAAATAATGTTTATAACAAATAAAAGAATACTTTCTCATTAAAGAAACAAATTCTATAGCTTAGACTGTTGGGTTTGTTTTGTAGAAGTTATGGTAAGAATGACAGAACTATCTGGATTCAAACGGTCATACTTCATTTTTATAGCCGCCAAAGCAGATAAACCTTGTTAACACAAATAACTTCAAGAAACCACAAGAGGCCTTCAAAGAGCTACATCGCCATTTTCTTTGACTTTATAGTTGCAGGTTAACAGTTACGGCGTTAGCCATATCAAAAGTATTTAAAATCCAATCGTTTATTTCCTCTTCATTTTTAATATTCTGGAAGAACTGCATGCAGCCTTTAATGAGACGCGTTTGCAGAAGCTCTATACTTAATTATATATTGGCGAAGATTCAGAAAAACTACAAATTTCAAAAACTACAAAATAGTGATGTTGTATATCTTAAAATTATTGCTGTCATTTTCAATAGTTTGCTGAACTACATCTTGAGCTTTTTCACAACGTTTGGGTTTTACAGTATTATCAAAAACTGGGATGATATTTAATTTCTTCAAATTCTCCTTTTGGATTCTTAATTCATGCAATTCAGCTTCCTGAGCTGGTGTTGCTTCCATTGTTACTTCTTGTATACACTTCTCCATCCATTGGTTATGTATAGCTTCAAATTTGAGAGCTGCACGGCTTCCCATAAATTTCGTTGAGGTTCATCCTGTAAGACATTTCCGGGTGAGTAAGCGATACCTGACATGGCATCTTCTTGTAGATCTCCGTAGACAAGTCTGATTAGTAAATCGATATCGCCTGCAAATTCTTATAAAGTTGCCCTACTATTTCGTTTCCATACCGATAGTTAGGCTTGCTATATGTGTTTCAAGTGACAATTCCCAAACCTTAATTCCAGGGTCTGTACCAAAATTTCTAGGTCTATTCTTGGAAGTATAAATGACGGGCAGTGGCTGGCCTTGTAAAGTGATGGTGAGGTTGAGTATTTTATCTTTGTCTTCCAAGCGTATTCTTGAAGAAGTTTCATCAAATTTGGACACCTTTTTTCTCCGACTTGTGTGTTATAAGGAGGTAATTAGTGATTTCTTTGCGAACTTCTCGATGTCTCTTTTCAACATTACATACTCATTTTTGCGGGCTTGTTTTTCCTTTTCATGATTAAATTTTTGTATTCCATCATCATTGAATTTTTCCCTAGATTATTTTTTCCTTCTAAGATCTAAGATTTACGTTTTGCTTTCCCAAATTTTAAGATTTTATACCAGCCTCTGTTTAGCGTTTGTTTCGTTTGGAATTTTCTTGAAATAATCTACATTCATTTTCAAGTTTACTTTCTGAAGGTCTAGAATTTTCTTCACGTTGTGTTTTTAATTTAAAATAAATGTACTAAAGTACAACAGCTTAGGAGCAGGCCAATTATTTTATTGGGATGATTACGCCATGATCGAGTATAACTAGTGCACACCATAGGTGACAACTTAATCATCTAGGAGAGCAACAGGGACCGCCACTTGAGGGAAATTGCTAACCAATACCGCAACTGTAGCGAAGAAAAAAATGTTTCACTTGCATATTTAACATTTTCCAAAATAATTGTGCACATGACTCAACAGTTTTTTGACGATACCAACAAATAAAGACACCCAGTCAACAATCATAACTCATGACTTTACGAAATGATAATTTTTAATTATCCAAACCAACGAATCAATCGAAGTGAAATTTATTGAATACTGCTTGCTTGCAGTCCGGTAACGGTGCAATTAAAATAAATGAGTAACGTACAAGTCCTCAATTAGCCGAAGGTGGAGAGCGTTAAATTTAAATATATCCCTTTGTTGTCCATAATTTTTTGGATTAAAAAATATATCTTGTCTGCTGCTGAAGTACAGGACCGTTGCAAGTATAATCTAAACTGTATTAGTAGTAACTAAGCAATGTTAAATTTCTATAATCGTATTTTTTAGTTTCTAATAGTTAGAAACAATTTTAATATGCCTATTTCTAAATCGAAAATTCAAGGAAAATCTTCTTTTGCCTTAAAAAAGAGGCAAGACGCCAAAAGAATATAGCGTCGAATGCATACAAACCTACTAAATAGGACTTCAAGCAGGCTAGGTATGCAGTGTATTGATGAAGGCTAAGGCAAACTGTTTACTGCACAATTTTAACTGAATAGCAAGTTTATCACATATCTTGACGCTTTCCAGAGCTCTGCAAAGACACCAAAATGTTTAGGCTGCTACCCTCAATAATTTTCCAGAATCAGGTGAGAATAAAGGTAATCCTAACACCGCTGCACTCCGACAGATAGTTGTGCAACTGCACATTTTGCAGGATGCGTTTATCCATTTACAGAGAGACCCTATATAGTGGAAACCTCCTCACATCATGTATTAGGTAGCTGGAGTATGGGTTACAAAGATTTGTTAATCCGGAGGGGTATTGTTACAACTTATTCTCTCTTATTTTTCGTAACGGGAATTCAAGCTGAAAAGAATATGTAGCAAAATTATAGCTGGGGCCTATAGGACCATTTATACCTGAAGATGTGCAGTTGAAGCAGGCATTGGTTTGAATCAAAAAGTTTTGGTTTTGGCGCTATACCATAATTAACCTTGTTAGTATACAGTTTAGGATAAGGTTTTGAGGTTCAGGCTGTGTTCAATTAAAATATTATTTTGAGCTCAGTTAGCCACTTAAAACATTCAAATCCACTCAATTTATGCATAAATGTTATTTTACCATATAGTCGACTGACATATGTAATATTTTCATTAAATTGCTTCTCGCTTTGTTGTTCTCTTGTAGTAAATGATTTAAATGTTACAATTTTATTATAAATATTCTTTGTTAAATATTTTAAATAGATATCAATTGATATAATTTTGTTTAATTATTTAGCATTTTTATATTTGGTATTCCTGGGGTTATGGCTTGTTGAATTATAGAACATATATTTTGTATCAGAGAAAAGAAGACCACACTTGCATCGCAACCGTTTCTATTGTAAATGGGTATCCCAGATGGAGAAGGTAGCCATCCCTCCATCTGACGTAAATAGGATTTCTTAATTACAGTTTTGGATTATGATAATATACCGGATGTACTCAAAAAGTATTCGAAAGTAATGTGTTTTTCCAGTTATATAAATATGATTTGTAAATTGATTTGGAATGACTGAGGAAGTTTGATAACATGAGCTCATGTACTATTATTTCTTTATATATTAGGTTGGAGGTGATCCTAAGGTACTCAAGTTATATGAAGGTTTTATCTTGAATGTGGTGCTTCCCACATATTAACGTAGGCTGTCTTGCGCTATAAATATCCACATATGGCCAATGTGGCAGCACGTCTCTTTGCTGTATTCATTAATTATCAAATCCTAATTCAATTGAGTCTGCATTACAACAGTTGTAGGAGTTTTGTCGTTGCATGAAACACATAGTATTAGGGTCCAATTGTACTAAGAAGCGCATGCGTGTCCGACAGTGGACCCCTGACGTGACATCGTATAATTTATGTCCAGTCTCCCCAATTAGTTGCATAAACCACGTTGTTTTAGAGTCTAGTTGTACTTCACTAAGAAGCGCATGCGAGTCCGACAGAGGGCCCTTGACGTGATGTCGTACAACTGTTGTCCAGTCTCCCCAGTGGTTATTTAACACTTTTGTAGGGAAACAGCACTTTGAGTATCCATTAGAGTTTCGTTCTAGAAGGTAACTAAAGACGGTTTCTGAATCCATAGAGGTTCGTTTCCGTTTATTACCTAGGGAGTAAGATAAACTGGCTATATGCGGGTTAGAAGTGAATACTTCTCTCGTATCATATCTTACAATCATTATTTGTATAGTCATATCCTA
>JAWQRN010000428.1:0-29816 GCA_033557685.1 Sperchopsis tessellata
CAAATAGATGGCCTCAAGTAGTATTTAGTAACATGTTAGATATATCAGCGTATAATGCTTTTATATTATTTACATCGACTAATCATGGCTGGAACGAAAGCTGCTTTGCTAAATGTCGACTCTTCTTAAAGAATTTAGGTTTGCAGCTTACTACACCCTATGTAATAAAACGAAAAACAATACCAAGAGCACCATTTTCACGAGGAACTGCAAAGAAAATATGTGATTAAGCTCAACAAGATCAACAGCCGTCCACTTCAACCAAATCCGAAGAAAAAAATAGTGGACCAGTCAAAAATACATCCAAAAGAAGTCGATGTCAATTATGTCTCAAAACAGATAATAAAACACCATTAGTCTGTATAACTTGTAAAAAATTTGTATGCAAATAGCATTTTAAAACGGATATTGTGTGTAACAATTAACAATTGAATTAAAATTTAATTCTAATCTGTCATATAACTAGGTACATATGTTTCTTGTATTAATTTTCTAAAATCGATATAAATTGGAAATAAATGCCTATTAAAAATACAGTTTATACTGAGTACAGCTAAAAATAATTTATAAGCTCTTATAATACACTTTACTAAAATAAATTATTGTCCATATATGAAATTTACTACTTGGGTTAAATTTGACCCGAGGCGAACCCCGCAAGTCTCTTTAATTTTTGGAATGTCTGGATTTTCAAAGGCGGGCCATATCTAAACTATATAGGTGTTCACTATAGGTACAAGTTAATATTTCAAAAACTATCCTTGCCGTGGCATAACTCTAGGATGTGAGTGGCTATTTGATAGAGGCCCATAGCTACAAAGGGGCCCATTGAATGGTTTTTTCCAGGTGCCCACTCATTCTTAGATAATGGAACCGTACTAGCTATATATATATATATAATATATGTATATAATACGATAAAAATATTAGTGGGCAACACTGACGTAAAAATAAGCAGTAATAGTATGAATGAGGTATCCAATGCCTTAGATAGCTATTTCACAATCCCACTGATCATCAGTACGGCTAGGAAATTCCTCATTCATACGCAAAACTATTACTGCTTATTTTTATGTCAGTGTTGCCCACTAATATTTTTATCATATTATATATATGAACTGGCAAGATTCACTTTATTATATATGTAGATATATATATATATATATATATATATATAGTTTATATGTGTAGAACACAGACAGAAATTAGAATATAATGTGAAACAAATTCTAGTCTCATGCAATATTGTAAAAACATATCAAATACAGTGCGTAATATGTGTACATCATTGACCGACAAATGCATGATATGCCTTTTTCCTGTTTTTCTATATATTTGTTCTATGCATTTACATTTGTTAGATATCCCGGTATACAGGAGTGGTCCCAAATTGAGGTATCGAATTTTCTAGAGCATCCGATATTCCGGTTTATCAATATTGTGATTTTTTTAAATTGTGAGATTATTTTAGCTCCTAATATAATATATTAAAAAGTAGACATTCTCATACTTTCGAGAACATACTTTGAGGTTTAAAAAATAAGATTATTTGATCTGTGATTGTCCTGATTTAGTTGTCAACATATCTGAAATTTCAAATTGGTTGTTAAGCTTACACAAGTTTGTATATTGCGTAAGTGCCTTTTCTATATGAATGTTCCCATTTCAATAATTCAATTTAGATTATTTATTTATTTTTCTAGAATTATATTTTCTTCCTGATATTTTTATAATTTGAAACTGTAAGATTTAACACACGTACATGTAATATATTTACAATTGAGTAATTTTCCAGATTAATTTAACGTGTTTAAGCTGTATTTTCATATTACAGATTGCTCTCACCAACCCAAACAGTGAAGGACAGCAAGAATTAGCTAGGAAGATACAAGAATATAAAAAAACACTAGGCCAACCACCTGATCCATATTCTCTACTCTATGCTTGGAAAATTAGTTTGAATACAGCCTTAATAATAGATGCTGTGCATCTATTCTATGAAGCTGTAAGTGAAATGGAAATGAAAAAACTGTTGGAAATTAAACCTTTGTATTGTAATTCCACCGATAATTTTAGGTCCGGATCATCTATTATAAATTATATGAAAACGGTAAATATATGAAGAGTTAAAGAAAACACAGAATTATGAAGATATGCTTGTACAAATGATTTCAAAAATAAATTACCTTAGCCAGAAAAGACTACGAATGTAGTTGATAATTTCTACTTGTTATATTTTATAATATTCACTTAATTAAAACTTCATAGGTAATAATTTAGTCGAGAGAATATCATATTGATTGTACTTATACTTATCAATATGATGCAAACATTACAATAATTAACAATCCAGTACAATATGAATATTGTTTCCGGATGGAAATCGTGTAGAGGCTCTGACAAGTGCCGACTTTTCATTCACTGTTGCAAGGGACATTTTCAAGGCGCCTTTAAAATGTCACTTGCAACAGTGAACGAAATGTCGGCACTAGTCAGAGCCTCTACTCGGTTTCCACCCGGAAACAACATTCATACAGATAATATCTGTGGAAGTCTATTACATTTAAAACCAGTACAATATTAGATAATTACATTTAAAACAAAAAGCAGTTATTATTGATAATTGAAAATGTGATGTACAGTTCGTAGCAAATGTATGGAGCAAATTAGTTTAAATTCAATAAAACTGCTTGTTAAAATTTCGCCATCCTCAGTGTGGATTAAAATAGACATATTTATTCCAAATGCAATTTTCAACTTTCATTTGATTAATGTTATAATGGTAGTATTATTCTACTGATAAAACAAAACAAATACAACACAAAGCAATATTCATTTGCTATGTCATGGCTTTCATGTGCATGTTATGCCTCCAATCAAGTAGCGGTTATATAATCTTCTCTTAAAAATATGAGCTAATTCATAGTTCTAATAAACTTTCGAAGCAAAAGTTTTAAAATTATTCAGATTTTGCTTAGCAAAATTAGATGACCTATTCATTTTATAGAAGGTAATATCATTTTTGTTGAATATAATTTCTAATTTGTTGCAGAAAAGAATAAATGGTTTGACAGGAGAGGTGAAATTTAATACAGAAGGACTTCGGACTGACTTTTATTTAGATATTTTGCAACTAACGGAAAGTGGTCTTATAAGAATTGGAACATGGAATTCTACAGGTGGAGCAGACATTAAAACATACCAACAGGAAGTTATTATTATAGATGATGGTACATTAAGGAATGTGACTTTCAAAATCATCACTACTTTGGTACATGAGATGTAATCTTCTATAGGCATGTACTTACTATCAAAACAGATGATAAATCTCTGATTTTTTATAAACTAAATTTTTACATGTATATCCATAATAGCCTCATTCTTAATCAGCATTAGATTCATTAGCACATTCATACATTTTGGGGCCCTAACAACATGTTATGTTTTTATTACACGCAAATCACATCTGTAAAGCTCCTAACAAGCCATATCAAATGAACATACATAAAAAAACTCAATGGTCACCACTGCTGAATTAAATAATGCAAAATTGTCTATAAATTTCACGTCCCAGATTGTACCTGCCTAATAATTTAAACACCTAACAATTCCATTTTAAAGTCTTTTAATTCCTTTCTTAGTCTTATAAAATTATCATGTCTGTCACAATTTATTGTCAAATTAGTGACTTCATTAATCATTTTTGCAGTCACTAACTAACCTTCAGTATTTCATATTGTTATTGGACTACTTCAAGTCTTTGACTTTGTTAATAAAGCTGTTTTGTTGGCAAATATATAATACATTTGTACACTAGCTTAGCACCTAGTTTTATGTTGTTTGACGCTTCTTGATGTCAATTTGATTTTTGTTCTCCAAAATGGAATAAAAATATTTAGTGCCATAACATAGGCAGTATGAATTGGCTCATAACTATCTATGTGAGATTGATACTTATGACAAAAATATTGTATTAGATCTCATATAAATGTTAACAGATTAATGTTAGCTAATTTTTTCTGTGTGTATAGGTTGCACCATACACTATGCTTAAGGAAACATCAGCCAATTTAGTGGGAAATGATAGATTTGAAGGTTTTTGTATTGATATAATAGATGAGTTGTCAAAAATGCTATTTTTTAATTATACGTTTGAGGTACAAGAGGATGGTAATAATGGCAACCCTGACCGATTTGGAAGATGGGATGGTATGATTGGAAAAGTAATAGATAGTGTAAGTATTTAATTATATGTTGAACACATTATATAAAACAATATATATTTTTAGACTGTTGATTTGGCCATAACCGATTTAACCATAACATCAGAACGAGAAAAGGCTGTGGACTTTACTTTGCCATTTATGAATTTAGGTAAACAAAGTTAATCCTTGACCAAAGGATCATATCATACATTTTCTTTTAGGAATAAGCATACTATACAGAAAACCGGAACCTGTTCCTCCAAGTTTGTTTACTTTTGCATCACCATTTTCACCAGATGTATGGTTAATGCTTGCAGTCGCTTATTTTTTTGTGTCTATTAGTTTATTCATCATAGCACGCCTCAATCCCAAGGAATGGAATAACCAGAATCCTTGCATAGAAGACCCTGTTTTCCTCACTAATCAGTTTGGGCTTAGAGATTCATTCTGGTTTGTAATTGGAAGTCTTATGCAACAGGGATCTGAAATTGCACCATCGTAAGTATATCAATGTGTAAAAATATGCCTCCAATTTGGTTTTTTTTTAATTGCAGTTACTTTATATCAAAGCAGTTTATATGTACGAGATATGATAAAATAATAAGATGAATTATAATATCAAACTGCTAAGCTTCAAATTAATTAATTCACTCATTTTGTTTTAACTGCTGGCTTCGTGAACCTGTTTTATACACAATGTTATAAAAATGCATCTCAAATAATGTGTGAACATGTTTGTTTTAAACCTGGAAAAGTAAAAAAAAGTATATATAATATTTTAATATTTGTTTATGGAAGAGGTTTGATGCATTTTGAAAAGGACGTCCTTCGACTTTAGGTATAGACAAAACCATAGCAGAAGTGAATAAAATCGTTCGAGCAAACAGAAGATTGATAATTTAGCAAATCTACATTTCATTCAGTTAGTACAGCAAATTTTAACTGAAGATTTGAACATGAAGGATGTGAATGGACGAAATTTGTTCTGCACATTGTGATCATGGCAAAAAGAAAAGATCAATGGCTTAGACTAAATAAGCTAGAACTCTATATCTTCAGGTTTTGTCAGGAGGTAACCATGTGTTGACTTTTGTCTTTGCTGACATTTCGTTCTCTGTTGCAGGGAACATTATCAAGACATGTCCCTCTTAAAAGTGCTAAGTATAAAATGCTATGTAGCTTTTAAATGTGATAGTTGTGGGTGCCAACCAGCTCTAAAATGTACTAAGTATAGTTTTGACATGTAAATCTCAGAAGTACTAGTCATATAATAAAATGTACAGTATTATACTAATTCTATTTATCTCTTGTCTTATTATTGTATTGGTGTATAAGGTGACATTCTTCTTTTATCTACATAACATACATGCTTTCACAAATTATTAAACTTCAATCTTCTCTTTGAAGATTACAATAATTTAATTTTATTTAAAAGAAAATGTGTATTAACTAGTGATTGAAAGTTAATATATTTCAATCTGTGTTGCATCGATAATTGAAACATGAAAATCTCAAAATCCTTGTAATATTAATATTAATTTTCTTTTTAGTGGAATTTCTACTAGAATGATAGCAGGACTATGGTGGTTTTTTACATTAATCATGGTATCTTCGTATACAGCAAACTTGTGTGCTTTCTTGACTATTGAAACATTAGTCACACCATTTAATAATGTTGAAGAATTAGTTAAACAAAATATTATTAAATATGGGGCAAAGGCTGATGGGACTACAGCTAGTTATTTCAGGGTAGGTACAAATATTTGATATGTTTACTTATAGAGAAAGTATAGTCAGAGTATATTTGCATTAAATATGTCTATGCGAAAATTACATTTCTTTTCTAAGGAGTGCGCCACTATAGTTGGACTTTGTAATACTTAATTGAGGATTGTATTATTTTATAAATTTGATTGAATAAAATCTCGAACACTGCGTCCAAGTCACTATATTAAACACAGAACTCAAGTATGCATCGAAAAATTTGGGAACAAGTCGATATTGCAGTAGACACTGTTTTTCTATCATTAAAACGTCTTCAGCACTGCTCTGTTAGTAATTAGCTGTATCCCAAGTAAGAATACATATTTGATTGCAATTGAATAA
This sequence comes from Sperchopsis tessellata, assembly GCA_033557685.1. Taxonomy (NCBI): domain Eukaryota; kingdom Metazoa; phylum Arthropoda; class Insecta; order Coleoptera; family Hydrophilidae; genus Sperchopsis; species Sperchopsis tessellata. Next base: position 6,312 of record JAWQRN010000428.1, read on the forward strand.
TCAATACGCGTAAGAATAAGAATCAGTTGCTTTCTTGGCCGCACATGAATGTACTATTTTGAAATTTGATTAAAGCAAATTTCGAGCAAAGCATCCATGTCAATATATTGACTATATACATAAATCAGATATGCATTGCCCGAGATTTTTATTTAATCAAATTTCAAAATAATACATTCATGTGCAGCCAAGGAAGCAACTGATTCTAATTCTTTAATCAGCTTTAGAGAGAAAGATGTATCTGTTGTTTGTAACTTTTTTCAGCTAGTGCAGCTTATTTAATAGCATATACTTAAAAGAAGTGGGCTTTTAGAATAGTTATTTTAGTGAATGTTTCGGAAGACTTTATGTTCATTTATTTATTTACGTATGTGACATATTGATACTTAAACGATCGATTTATTACAAGTCTATTTAATACATTTGTGTTTAATGTGCTCACTGGCACCTGTCAAACAATTACACAATTTTTAAACCAAGCAGTCATGGATTTGGAATAGTTTTAATCTGCTGTGTGGGCTCCATAGCATTGTTTGGCATTTTTATTTAATGCGTCTAAGGTTAACTGTTGTGACCTATAAAGACATTTAAACAATCTTGTGTATTATCTCGTCGAACACACACATACAGTTTTATATATTTAATGAATTATTTATAAAATGTAGACGCTGGTATTTTTGTAAATTGAACTATTTTCCAAATTGATTTGTGATATTGCAGAAAAGAAAATGATATAATATAACATCATATTAAGGTAGAATAACTTAAGCATTATACTATTTTTTGCTGTAATAACGTGACCAGAAAAATGCTTAACTAATTCTACTCTAGCTAATATACCAATTCTTTTTGAATGGTTTTAATGTCAAAATTGTCATAAAGTATGCTTGTCAATTTTATTATGAAATATTTAGTGCGGTGGCCATGACTAGTGTTTTTCATAGTTAGAATATAATATTTTTGTACCGGAAATGTTATGAAACAAATGAAAATTAAGGACCTTATTTTAATAATATAGATAAGAGACCACAGAAGGGGTCCTCAGCCTTATGGGTAAAAGAAATAAATTCCTATCAAATTTAATAAATGTTCATAACTATTATCTATAGAAAATTGTGTAGAGATCTAGATGGACAAAAGCAGGAACTACTTGAACACATAGTTTGTCTTTTGTTTTAGGATTCTGATGTAGAAATCTATCAGAAAGTATGGGAATATATGTATTATGATCCATCTGTAATGACTCATAACAATGAAGATGCAGTTTCGAGGGTGGCATCTGAAAACTATGCTTTCTTTATGGAATCTACTTCAATTGAATATGTGACTGAACGAAAATGTAACTTAACACAAGTTGGTCGCCTTCTTGATGAGAAAGGTTATGGAATTGCTATGAAAAAAGGTAGAATTTTCAAATAGTACTCAGTAATTATTATTAGTAGATTTTCAATTACATTTTTATTAAGCGTGAGAATTTAAACTCTAAAAATATAAAATTAAAGTAGTCTAATGTCATATCTGGTCCTAATAAAATTTAATTCGGTATAATTTTCCATACATTTTGTATATCACTAACTGAATATTATAACTTAAAACTATAATGTTCAGCCAAATCCATTCAAAAGAGTGTTGAATTTCATGTGCCATATGCTTTACAGATTGAATGGATTGGAAATAAACAAAATCTTGTTTGCACTTGTATACTTTATCACACTTTTAATGAGGATATTCATATACCTGTTTATATTTGTTATATGAAGATAGCCTTAATGATGTATCTGAAAAGGTGATTCTGTTGGGTAACTTGGTTGTGTAAGTGTAAGAAGGGACACAATAGAGAGATTAATAGGCCCTTATGGAGATTCTAAAGTGAACGAAAATAGTAAGAGACTGATAGAAATTTCTTTGGAGTGAAGTTTTTTTGTTTCAAATATATGGTTCAGAAATAAACAGGTACACAAATATACTTTGACAAGAGGTTAAGGTGAAAGCATAATTTTTATGTAGGTTGATACCCAGAAGAAAAACAAAGCATTGGAGAGAAGATGCGATAAGATAAACATGTATATAGGAGGACAAAAGAGTAGTGAAAGCTGGAAAGCATTAAAATCTCTGAGACTAGAGAAGAGAAAATACCTGATATCCCCAATAACACTAGAAAAATGGGACTACTTTAAAGAGTTACTAACGGAAGATAGAGCAAACTTCCAAGAGAACCAAGAGGAAGAAAACATACTTAGAACGGCATATCCAATACAGTGGACGTAGCAAAAGCTTGTAAATCATTAAGAAATGGGAAGACACCTGGATCTGGAGGCATCCTGGCAGAACTCATCAAATGTGAAACTATAAAAATATACCAACAACTTATGATACTAGTCCAGAACTGCTAGAACGGCGAACCAACCTCAGAAGAATGATATACCACCTCTTTATCCATAATACACAAGAAAGGGGACACAAACAAAACTGCGACAATTACAGAGGGATGGCAGTGACGAACACACAATACAAAGTTTACGACAGAGTCTTGGCAAAGTAAGTAGAATCAGAATATAAGGATATGAAGGCAGAGGAACAGGTAGGGTTCCAGGTAGGAAGATTCAAAGTAGACCATCTCTTCTGCGTCTCAGAGGTAATATAGAAGGAAACAATTTACAACCAGGAAACCCTCGTGGTATTCATTTACTTAAAAAATGCTTACGACAGCATTCCGAAAAATAAAGTATGAGAATCTCTGAATGCAACAAACATCAGCGTAACAATAATCAACGTGATATCAAACTTATATCAACACGCAACAGCAAAAATCCAGATGGGACAAAAACTAGTAAAAGGCTTTAACATCACTAAAGGACTTAAGCAAGGATGTTGTCTATCTACGACTTTGTTTAAAATATACCTAGAACAAGCATTAAAATAGTGGAAGAGAAAATAAAAAACACATGGGCATACCTCTAAACGATTACATCATATACATACTATGCTTCGTAGGTGACCAAATAGTAATGGCACAAGACCAGCAAGATATTGAGAACATAACCAGGAAGCTAATTGAAGAATACAGTAAAAGGGGTCTGGGGTCAATATACAGAAAACTGTATATATGTGTGGGAAAACAACAGGAGGACCATATACTAGATGAAGAAGTATATATGCTTGGGAAAGCAGATTACCAACGAAGGAACTCTAAACGACCACATATATGACAGAAACATACAAGGTTGAAGAACAATAGCTATGAAGAATGAAATACTGTGGGATAGAGGCTTATCGAACAGAAATAAGCAACGAATATATAACACTTAGTGAAAGGTATAATTACATATAGTAGTGAAGTATGGCCACAAAAGGAGAAAGCAGAAAAAACCTTAAAAGCTACTGAAATGGATTACTATGACAGGATTTACGAAATCATGGGAGTGGCTCACACTATAGTTGAGGACATAAAAATAAACCAACTAAGATGGTATTACCATATATAAAGAACATCAGATCAAAGGCTCCCAAAACAAGTATGGAAATGGACACTACATTGGTAGAAGGAAGAGAGGAAGACTAAGGAGGAGTTGGAGAGAGGAAATTGACAAAGAATTCATAGAGAGAGAGAAATTGAAGAGGTCCTATGGATGGACAGAGGTGGATTGTGACTGGAAATTAGAAAATATCGAAGGACATTTTGAACTGACATATATATATATATATATATATATATATATATATATATATATATACAGGATGATAGGTATACAGATGAACCAAATGTGTATTAGATTAGTTGTACATTAAATTATTCAGATAAACCTGGTAAATTGTGTTAATTATAGTTGGAATCAGGCGATTTGAAGATATTACTCGGTAGTTGGACTCGACAATGCTTTCTATTTCAAAAATATAAAAAGTAAATATATAGTGCTTTAAATACAGGAATATTTTTATTATTTTAATATTTAACTACCACAACTGGGAATTTTGTAGCATACAGGGCTCCAACTGGAATTGGGTTCTTTAACTAGCACATGGTCTCCATTAATGGGATAGCTAGCCTCTTGGAGAATGACACGTATCTATTAAATAGCACGGACCAAGAATTTGAACATTGTATATTCTAGTATACATTATAATATCCCCCCAATAAACCTTATTTTTAAAACTATAGTGGCTGTTACTTTATTTTTTGACTTGGAATATGAAGTGCCTTCTTTTCAACAAGTAATGTAAGTAAGCACATATTCATCATTCATGCAATGTTTACAAGAAATTTATATTTTACGTAATGGCACCGGTAGAATATTTTGCAAGGTGTACATTCTGTAGTCTGGAGTATTTATAATTTTTATGCCTTATGTAAACATAAAAATTCAAAACAATCTATGTTTCAGATGTCCACTATATAACAAATAGTTTAACTTTCTGGATCACTATAAACTAATGATTCAGATAATTAATGTTCATTAATCACTAATCTCAACTGATAAATGTAGTATTTCTTTGAATTGTGATTGTGATTTGATGTTTATTAAATATTCAAAAATTATAAATTATATTGCTCAATCTAACACATGGACATGAAACTGATGACATTTTTATTAGGGGGTTTTTTGCTTTGAAGTATATTTACCAATCTGTCGATTGACATGGGAAAAGCAAATGTCTTGGTCAGATTGCAGCATATCACTTTACGCAAACGATTAATGAGGACATGAAGATTGTAGTTCCACAATTTCAATATTTACAATGGGAGCAAGTACTGTTCAATCGACATGCATTGAAACGCATAATTCACATTGCAATAATGATTGGAGAAAGAGGTTGGAGTTATAGATGCAAATGAAATGAGAGTACGTATACATTAGATAACATCACCATGATAACTTTTAGAAATTGACTATCTTTTAAGTAAATATGATTGTAGATTTTACAAAAAAAATTATATAGCACAATTCAAAATCTTCGTGAAATTCATCATACAAATCAAGAGGGGATTGTCCACCAAGGGTACGGTAATCTAGTTAACTTTTATTTAAAAGTACTGTAAACTACATTATTGAATCTATTCGAAAACTTATCTAAATCAAAATATCTAAAGAAATTAGAGATGCCATTAGCATCCACTGCTGGACATAGGCCTCCTCTAAACCATTCTACTCAACTCGATTTTGAGCTTTTTGCATCCAGTTGCGTGCTACCTTTTTGATATCGTCGTACTATCGTGTTGGTGGTCTGCCCCTGTTTCGTTTATCAAAACGAGGTCTCCATTCTAAAAGCCATTTTGTCCATTGGACGTCCTTGCATCTGACGACGTGAGCGCCCACCACCATTTAATGCTAAAAGTGTGCTCTATCACGTTGCAAACACTAACCCTGTCTCTCAAAGATATACCTAGCATCACCGCTGAACCTCTTGTTAACGTTAAGGTCTCTGAACCATATGTCATCACAGGTAGCACACACTGCTCGAAAACTTTCTTTTTTAGGCACATTAGTAGCTTGCTCTTTAATTTGTTTAAAAGCTTACGAAAAGCTGCCCATCCCAAACATACGCGTCTTACCACTGCATCAGCAATTTTTATTTTATCGCTGAGTACCAGATTTGTCATAATTTTGGTCTTGTCCATATTCATCTTCAGGCCAACCGCCTCAGTTTCCCCTTTGAGATCTTTGAGCATAGTTTTTGCCTCTTTAATATCATTGACTATTAGGAAGATGTCGTCAGTGAATCTCAGATAGTTAATTTGTTCTCTGTCCACTGTGAGTCCCATATTTTCACAGGAAACCATTTTAAATGCAAACTCGCGAACAGTTTCAGGGAGATTGTGTCTCCTCGGTGAATGCTTCTCTCTACTTTAAATCTAGAGCTGATTTTATAGCGTGTAATTCAATAGTATCGAATGCCTTTTTGAAATCTATGAAAATTTGTACTAAAGATTTATTGTATTCGACACATTTGTCTATAAGTGTTTTTATTGCTTGAAGATGGTCATTAGTTCCATATCTTGATCTAAGTCCAGCCTGTTCTTTGGGTTGATAGAAGTCTAGTTTGGCTTGTAACCGTTTTGTAATTATTTTTGTAAAAAGCTTATACAAATGAGGTAGCAGGCTTATGGGTCTGTAGTTACTGAGTTGTGTAATGTCATCTTTTTTGTGAAGCAGAACTGTAGAGGCGTTATTCCATCTGCTAGGAATAGTACTCTCTTCTAAACAGGTGTTGAATAGCATTATTGCATGAAGTAAAGCATTTCTTCCAAGTTTTATACATTCAATAACAAAACTGCCCTCACCTTGAGATTTGTTGTTTTTTATCTCTGCAAGAGTGTTTTCAATTTTAACTGTTGATGCAATTGACATATCTTCTGACCCCTGGTTTATCACTTTTCCGGCATATAGTCGTGGTAGTTCGTCTATTTATTGTTGACAATTGTACAAAGTTGCGTAAAATTCTTGTGCTATCTTCAGGAAATCATCTCTATTTATAGCTAGTTTTCCCTTGTCGTTTAGTTTAAATATTTCTGATCTTCGATTTGAGTTTTCTTCTCAGTTCTTTTATAATACTGCTGCTCTCGATAGCTCATTTCGTCTGTTCTAAGTTACACCTCTTTATATCTTTCCTAGGCTCTTTTGTGATTTTTGTGTTTAACTATCTAAGTTGTTTCAAGTTTGTTTTCCATTTTTCCTTGACTCTCTCCTAAAGTTCATAAACTCTCTCGTGTATTTACTAATTTTATCGGTTTGTTCTTTATTTGGCTTGCAGTAATTCTTTTTTGTTTCGTTGATAGCCTCGAGGATTTTGTCATTTATCTCGTCTGCAGTCTTATGCCTATAATCTAAATTTTTCAAATTTGTTGTTATCACTTCTGTGTATTTGTCAACTTGTTCTGGTTTTGTCCTTCCAACATTTCTTTCCTTTGTCATCAGCTTCCGTCTGCCTTTCCTTAGGTCTAAAGTAATTTTTGCTCTCACCATTCTGTGGTCGCTTCCCGTCGAATAGTTGTTTAGTACAGTGACATCACTAACAATAAGTTTTTTATCGATTATAATGCAATCAATTTCATTCCATGTAATTCCATCTGGACTCGCCCAGGTCCATCTACAATGGTCCTTTCTGTAGAAAAAACTGTTCATTAGATATAATCTTTACATTGCCAGGAAGTTAATTAGTATTTCCTTCCGATCATTTCTGTCCCTTGATACATGTTTTCCGGTTACTGTCTCTGTTACATCTACGTTTTTTCCTATCTTAGCTTTAAAATCACCACCCACCAGTGTAAAGTAAGTAGGTGATCCATTTAGCACCTGAGAGATGTCTTCGTAAAAACTTTCCACCATCTCATCTTTATATTCGATGGTGGGTACGTAAGCTTGTATTATTTGTATTTCATGCTATATTTTGGGTTTAATTTGAGTATAACATACGTGATTCTTGTGGATACACTTTTTACGCTTGTGTTGTTTTTTGCGTGGAAACCCACATCTCTTATGGATTTGTTATCTTCTCCAGCATAATAATACACATTTCCTGATTTTAGTGTTCTCCATTTCTCTCCATGCCTTCTAACTTCCCTTAATTCTATTATATCCCATTTGATCCGTGTTAGCTCTTCTTCTATTTCGATTAGTCTTTCTTCAGATGTTAAAGTTCTGACATTGTATGTGGCAATGCTTAGTGTTTGTATTTTGCCTTTAATTCTATTTATTGTATAGTATTGTCTTTGTCAACTTTTTGTCTTCCCCAGAATCCATGAGGCAGCCTGATTTATCAGAGTGAGATTCTGGGCATCAGCCCTACTCACCTGGGGTATATCTATATTATATGTTGACATTTCATTTTTTAGAGGGGTTTAGCATTTAAAATGCCACGCTTGGCGAGTATTGAAACAGTCGCCTAATCTGGAACAAACGCTGGGTGCAGCCGCCCAATTTGGGACAGACGCTGCGCTTGCTCTTTATACCAGCACTAAAAAACAGGGACTACCACTTCTGCCGGATTAACCGTACCAAGGTTGATTTATTCAGCATTAAAAATTGATACAACTCAAGATGTGGTGGTTCAAGATCAGTGTGCTGACAGGGACATTTCGCTATGATTAATATACAGTCTGCAACTGAGTACAGTTTTTACACATCTATAAAAGAAGGAATAAAAAATAATAATCTAGATATCAATAAATGTATAGAGAATTCTACGGAGGGACAAGTAATATACAACGAAAATATTATGGTTTTTCTTTATATATGTTAAGTTATTAAAGTGTTACTTGACCATGATCAAATGTGGTGCTATGAACATATTTTAAATTTATTGAAGTCAGACAACACAGTATCCTCAATTGTTACAGCGATCTTTTTTGGATTGCTAAATTCATTAGCAATTTTGAAAAATGTATAACAGATCTATTGAAGCAGTTTGAAATTAATATCTATAATTATGTAATGGAAATTACAATTCAAAATATGGAGGTTTTCTAAAAATTAATAATTGTATCGAAATTTTGCTTGTCTAGATCCAAAACATTTTCACAAACTATCCCTGAAAATGTATTTTTACAGTAGGTACAATTTTAACTAAAATAACCTGGCGGCCACTCGAGATTAAATAAACTTTGTTGTAGTGCGGGACATTTTAAAACAAAATATCATTGGTAGTTTTGAGAAATCGGCATATGAGAAATATCAAAGTGAAATATTTAACAACGACCATAATCAAAATTCAATTTTTTACTAATAGTAACGCATGCAATCCAATTTGCATGGATGCTACAATTCTGTACGTAGACTTCCTCGCACATAGTAGATATCTTCAGATTTTTAGAAAATTACCGTGTGTTGGCATTTATTTTTGCCTGAAAACCTGAAGATAATTGTTAATACAATGTTTTACATGTTACATGGTTTTTGGGTCAGTATACAAATATTTGCTTACTTTGTCTACTACCCAAGTACCTTACCTTGCGAAAGAACTTTTCAACATTAAAATTTATTGGAAATAGTCTAGGTCAATTCTTACCTAAAAAGTAACCTGAGAAATTCTATAATTTCAAGTGATGGAGTTGCTAATTTGCACCTACAAATTTAACACGTGTTTGGCCAACTATTTTACGTAATTAATATATGGGAAAGTATTGTTTAAAAAAGAAACAATAGCAATTTAGATATATAAAAATAAAATCAATTTTGGACAGTGATTGTGTGCATATATATATTGACAATGTATATCACACGTTTCTTCATAGATAGCTCAAAAACCAAAAAGTAAATTGGCCATACCTATGGACCTATAGATTTTTTAACAGCTCTTAGTAGATTAAAAATAATATATATATATTGGAACGGATGCTTTCGTGGGTGTAGTATACTGTAGATGATTTTCATCCCACGTATGTGCTGCTTCGTTCTGAGAAGAACGAGCTTTTGATAAGATTTCAGCCGATATCCTTCGATCATCATCAGATCGCCATGGCGAGCGAATTTCGTTTGTAGCTCTTGACAGTTTTCATTCTATCCTCCCCATAGAGGTTGGATATGTTGGTATGGATGCTTTCGTGGGTGTAGTATGCAGCAGATGATTTTCGAGTTTTATCCCACGTATGTGCTGCTTTGTTCTAAGAAAAGACGAGCTTTTTGATAAGCTTTCAGCCGATATCCTTCGGCCATCATCAGATCGGCATAGCGAGCGAATTTCGTTCGTAGTTCTTGACAGTTTTCATTGTAGCCTCCCCATAGAGGTTGGATATGTTGGTAGGGATGCTTTCGTGGGTGTAGTATGCAGCAAATGATTTTTGAGTTTTATCCAACGTATGTGCTTCTTTGTTCTCAGAACGAAGAAGCATATACGTTGGATAAAACTTGAAGATCATCTGCTGCATATATATATGTATATATTGTTTAAATTATACATATCGTTACGAAACTACCACAGAGTTATTACGCCACTGAGCGTCCAGAATAATCTAGTCTACGCTCAACTGGCTAAACAATCGGCCCAGCGACAGCTCCAAAAATGTCCTGAGCATATCTTCAGAGTTAAAAACATCTGTTGCCCGCATATAAAGCGAAGGACACGGCCAGTGGATGGAGTTGAAGTTGAAATACCTCAGTCCAGCCAGATTCGTAGCCTTAAATATAACCATTAGAATACAGTTTTATAATTTACCATTGTATTAACGTAAAACTAAGCACTTTAAAATAAATAAAAAACTTGTTGAACCGTTATTTATGAGCCTGTAATCAGGTGTGCGATTTAAACAAATAATTACTAAATAAGTTCAAAAAATAAATAAACTAGGAGAATGTCAGGTACAGAAAAGAAAGCCGAAGAACCAATGAATGTGAATCAAATTCTGCTAATGTTTAGGAACATGCTGTTTAGAAAACAAACAAGAACAAAATTCTAGAAAAAGTGAAGACAAAATAGGTCAGCAGATTGAGGAAAATTCTAGAAGAAGTGAAGAGAGTTCAAAAAAAAATTAAACAAAAATAGAAGCTTGAAAAAAATTCTCGATAAAGCTTAGGCAAAATAAAACAGAAGCTAGAAGAAAACTCTAGAAATCTAGAAAGTTAACTAGAAAAACATTTCAGAAGATCTGAAGAGAATTCTAGATCATTTGAAACAAGAATAGAACAGAGGAGCTTGACGAATGTGTGGGAAGTAATCTAAAGGAAATTTCTAGATTACTTCAAGAAAATTCCTGAAAATTCGAGACAAAAATTGATCAGAGGTTGGTTGAAAATTGTAGAAATTTGGAAAGCAAACTTGAAACTTCCAGAAGAATTCTAGAGAATTTGAAGATACATATAACAGAAACTTGAAGAAAATTCTAGAAAGAACAAAGAAAATTCTAGAAGTTTAGAAAGTAAACTTGAGGCAAATTTGAGGATGATTGAACATACAAATTAAGAGTTGGACTTGACAGTTTCGGCGGTAAACGAAAAGGTAGAAATGAAAATACAAGCCCTCTGGGAAGAGTATGAAACCTTGAAAGGAGGCATTGAAATGTTCGCAAAGAAACTATTTACTACTGCATTACATCTGACAGGCTAGAGGATAAATGTACACAAATTTGATGGAATATCTTATTGGACACTCTTTAAAAAGCAATTTGAAATGGATAATGAGTATAATAGCTGGGATGCTAGAGATAAAATGACTAACCTCACTATGGCTTTACAAGGCCAAGCACTGTACTTCCTACACAATAGTTGAAACTCTCGTACAGGCCCTGGCATCAAGGTTTGGGGACTACCTCTTGGAGTCCCTCTATCAAGCCCAACTAATGGTACGGAGACAAAAGAGTGGGGTATCATTACAAGAAAATGTAACCGACATTGATAGACTCACCCGACAGCTTCGGAGATCTACAAGAAGATTCCTTGTCTGTAATCACAGTTAACATGTTTGTTAATGACCTTACAGACCCGTAACAAAATGGGTACAGCTCCCAAATTTGAAGTTGTACATAACCGATATAGTGGGAAGTACATACGAAAAGTAAGAAAGGAAGTTCAGGAAGCTCAATTGTATGGAAGTGCGTACCCACAAAAGAAATTTAAAGAACATGAATTGCAATAGGTGAGGAAGGGAGTTCTTGTAGGAAGAGTTCTAGTTAGGTGCCAAGATGTAATTCCAGTTCGTAAGCTGAACAGGTTTTCTATAAATCTTACTAAAGGAAAAGTATTCGGAACTCTAGTACCAGTCGTCTCAGTTGCCCGATGTGAAGAAGATGCAGTGCACATAAATGATAATCCAGGTTTATGTAAGAAAATTAAAAGCAATATTGCCCATGATCTAATGGATTTATCACCAATAGAAGAAAAACAAATGCTATAACTTCTAAGCCAATTCCAGGACATATTCGGCACTGGAGCGAAAGACTACAGTCGTACCAATGTGGTACAACACAAGATTGACAAATATCTGCTGAAGAAGATGCAGCAATAGGGCGTCATAAAACCTTCCAGTAGTCCTTGTGCCTCATCTGTTGTTCTGGTTTCAAAGAAAGATGGATTTACCAGATTTTGCGTAGACTATAGAAGAGTGAACGATGTAACAAAGGATTGTTACCTTTTACCAAGAATAGATGACACTTTTGACATCTTGGAAGGTTTACAATGGCTCTCTATATTAGACTTGATTAGTGGTTATTGGTAAGTAGAGCTAGAACCTAATGTCCGAGAAAATACAGCTTTTACTACAGAATCAGGGCTGTGGCACTTCAGTAAAATGCCAATTGGACTATACAATGCCCCAAGAACTTTTGAAAAACTTATGGATCTGGTTCTCAAGGGTTTACCTTGACGATATTGTCTAAATGGTAGGATATTGAAGAATTTTGAGGAGCGCAAGAAAAGATCAAAACCTATGAAAAATTCTAAACTGGAAGCAGCAAGGGTGACGACTAACATGGCAAGAACTAGCCAACCAGAGCCAAGTAGTGGAATTCTCTGAAGACGGTAAACGGATTGTTGAAGACAACCTTAGAGAACAAAGAGGAAGATGAAGAGACCCTGAAGATGGTGCTACCTAAAAAGAAAAGGAAAGAAAAGTTAGAAGAACTACACAACGGGAGTTCTGGAGGCCGTTTAGTTGTAAGAAAAACAATAGAGAAGTTTCACAAACGATTTTGTTGGATCAACTGTCACAATGTTATCAAAAAATGGTGTCGGAGATGCAGTACTTGTGTAGCATATATCGGTCCAGAAAGAAAGATAAAGGCTGCAATGAAACAGAATAACGTAGGAAGCCCTTTCGAGGAAATTGTTAGACATAGCTGGACCGTTCCCAGATACCGATACTGATAAACAATTACATACTGGTTGCCATGGATTATTTCAGTAAATGGTTTGAATCATATTCCCTACTGGAGGAGGAATCCTCGACAGTTGAAGCAATGTTAGTTAAGGAATTCTTCAGTAGATGTGAGGTACCTCTGGAACTCCATTCTGACCAAGGAAGAAACTTCGAGTCGGCGTTGTTTCAGGAGATCTGCAAACTACTAGGAATAAGGAAGACGCGAACTACACAATTAGATCATCATTCTGATGGAATTGTGGAGCGAATGATTCGAACCTTGGGCTGATACCTATCCAAATTTGTTTTTGAACATCAAATATATTGGGAACAGTATATCTATCTATTCCTAATGACTCCTAAACTCCAGCTAGAGTGATTTCTTAAGAGAAATGAGATCACCTGATTTTTGGCAGTCAGCCAGTTGAATATGAAACAGGTGATTATTATGTGACAACATAAAAAGGAAGATGGACTACATTCACAAACTTTCCCATAACAACAACTATATTATAAGTGATAGAATGAAGGACATATACGATATACAAGCCGACACTAGAGGATTGAAGGAAAGCGATCTAGTCTGACTGTATAATCTACAAAGCCAGAAAATCTCTATACCCCAAGCTGCAATCATCCTGAGAAGGACCATATGAAGTAGCGAAGAAAATTAACCACATGTTATACCGAATCAAGAAATCACCAAAAGGAAAACCAAAAGTCCACTCTGTTAGCCCCATATACCAGCTTCAGAAATTACAAGTCCAGAACGAAGAGGGGGAGTTCGAGTCATTCCTAAAGATTCTGGATTATCTGGTCATGAAGATAAAGTCTCATCTGCGGCTAAACTACCGAGACATGTGTTCCTGTCTACATGCGCTACAAGTGACTACCTAACAGCAAGGTTGCCAGAAATTAGCTATTCCAAGATTTCGTTGTGGACTTGACCATTATAGTGGGGAAGTGGTCCGAAATATGATAGATTTCTTTTCCAAAGATTCCGACGTGAAGATTGTGGGGCATAACTTACCATCGAGAAAACTTCATACCAAGGACAATGTAGCCAATGAGGTTATTTCTACTAGTATTCAATCTGTGAAAAATGTGAAGCCTGTGACTATTGACAGGAACCATAAGCGAGAGGAACTGTTGAAGGGGGTCCACAATTTACATTCCATTATACCGCACATTATGACATCTGTAGAGAATCGGAATTGTGTAACACTAGTAGCTGCTAGAAGGAAGTATCTTGGTATCTGGTATATAACAACACAGGAAATACACGGAGTCGCAGCGAGTAAGGTGGTAGCATATGTGCAAGCCACATACCCATTCTTCTTTCATTTGTATACTTAGGGGTTTCACAATGGGCGTGAGTGCAAGAGGTCATAAATACCCATTTAACCATACATAAAGACATTTGCTGAGTGTGTATAAAATATGCGACATTTCCGCATCAAATATTTTGTTAATTAATGCTAGGTCAGGGTTGCGCAAACCTTTTATGCTGTGCCCCCTCAAATATAAACCTGAGCCCCTCCTATTGTGACTGATATTTTTATTTATATTTAAATGTTTAGAGAAAGTTATATTTTTAAATTAAATTGTATTTAAATTTAAAAATTATATTTATTAGGAACATAATCTGTATAAAAATAAATTCAAATTCTAAAATTAGCTTTAAAGGTATTGTTTAGTCTCTTACTGGCAATGTCGTTCAATTTTGGTTTTATTGATGAACTCGCTAATCTCAATTCAGTTTCATCTGATAACCTTTGGGGAAACTTTTATGTTCATTTTTGTGAACTTCAACATTATAGTTTCTGGCAAGATGGTGAAAGTAAATCGTAAAATAATATCAATTGGTTTTGAAGCTAATTATGTATATTAATGAGAGCCAAACATTTACTAAAAATCTTTGCTAAAATTACTGAGAATCACTTATAAGAGTGTCTATAATACAAGTTTTGAACTGCCTTGAGTGTATCTTATATTAACTATTAGGTCAGGCTCAGAGATATTTATTGGAATCTTAAAGAGGACTAAAGTAAATTGGATAGATTTTGTATTTTTATATTAAGAAATTTTAAAACATAATAAAATAATGGATCTTTGCAGAAACTTTATCTACTGGTACGCAGGCTTGAATGGAGATCATTTCATTTTTCAAAGTTTAAAGAAATCATATAATAGTTTACACTATAACAACTATCTTACTTTGGTGAGCAAAAGTAACTTGTCATATTCCGATCCCAATTCAGTAAAAAAATACAAAAGAAGTACAGCTATTTTTACGATTTTTGTCATGTTAAAAAGTACTTGCTGTACTTCGGCTTCTAATTATTTTAAGTATATAAAATATTTATAAATACTAAAATTAATAATAACATTAAAATTAAAATTACACCTGTTATAACACTCCTTGCTTGAAATGTCGCACCCCCTAGGTTGTGCACTCCTGCATAGATTGTAGATAAATATAAGCTGGGATGAAAGTATTTATTTGAGGCACTCATTGGTTTTGATACAACTATTTATATGACATCATGACTAGATAATCTGAATGGCTAAACAATTTAATATAAAAACTTAATAAATGTAAGTCGTTAATAAATTTCCCAAATTAATGCAAAAAATAAGTAATCTCTAAATATTTTTACAACTTATGAGATTGAGACAATTTCAAAGCTAGTGGACTGCGGTATATAACTCTATATTCGACCTCATGTGTATAGCTCGAACAGTAAACATCTTTCAATAGCTTGGTACCGTTTCAGTGTTGGGTGCAGACAAACGTTTTCAGGTTTATCTTGTATGAAATGAATGAAAAATAAAAATGTATGCATTTTAATGGAAAATTAGCCCTTTACAAAATTAATTAATTTTTAAAAATCTGTTTTCAACTCTGTTGTTTATGTATGAGAAAACAATCCCACCTACGAACCCCAGATTCTGATGCACCAACAATGAGAAAGCATTTCCTTAAGTTACAATTTTAGGTGTGCATTCCTATTATAAAAGGTATTATAACTAATTACAACTACAGAATTATATTTATTTTAGTTTAAAGTAAAATTAGTTATTATATTTTGTAATTTTCTTTTAGATTCACCATACAGAAATTATTTAAGTACGGCTCTATTAAAATTGCAAGAAGCTGGAAAATTAACTGAACTTAAAATAAAATGGTGGAAGGAAAAACGTGGAGGAGGATTCTGTTCAGTAAGACTTTATTATCTATTATTAAATTTAACTCTTTTATTCAATATTTATTATTTTAGAAACGACCCAACTCATCAGCTACACCACTGGATTTACAAAATGTGGGAGGCGTATTTTTTGTTTTGACAGTTGGTACTGTTTTGGGTGTTTTATGTACACTCTTAGAAGTAGGGGTACATGCTAGAAATATCGCTTTGAAAGAAAAGGTACCATTTGAAAAAGTATATCTACAAGAACTAAAGTTCTTTTTAAAATTTAAACAAATGACAAAACCAGTTCGTTCGACTACTGAATCACAAAAATCTAAGAACAGCACCTACTGATATAAAATTTTATCATATTCCTGTAAACATTTCTGATGGTATTTAAATAAATTGATATTTTTATAATTTGTTATTAAAATTTTTTACCCTTAAGTGATATACAATTGATTTAACTGTGATTATTATTGAATATATAATACCTACATATGTACATACCTAGGCTTCTGACAACCTATACTTTATTTGTGACCAACTTCAACTTGAATTTTACCTTTAACTTTTCTAATAGAAGGTAAGCAGGTTCTCCAAGCAAACAACAGTTTTTTTTATATAGTGTATTATGCCAACTACTTTTCAAGGTTTAAATGATGTGTAAAATATTACAATGCTTTTCCTAATAAACATACTTGGGACCGTAAACTATATATACAAGATATCAATGTATATATCATACGTCTAAAATATCTAATTACGGAGGTGTTGATAACGTCTTAATGACAGAAATTCGGTTTGTTTCTTTGTTTTTTCGATATATGGCTGATTTCTATATTTAAAATTTACTTGTTCGTTTTTCATGAAATTTTATTTAATGCAATTTCTAAAATATACTTTCATATGCGTCCATTGAAGAAACAAATTCTAATACTTCTTCGTACTATTGAACTATTTCCATTTCTATTTCCAAGTAATGTATGTTTCCATATTATGCTGGTACACACTTTAATCTCCTGAATCATGGTTTACAAGATTTATTTCTTCTGATCTACTGTAGATTCTAAAATCTAATACATCCTCCACTTTAATTTTGTTTCTTTTTGTGAATTTATAACATTTTGATTTGGTTAAATAATTATACTCACGGAAGATTTTTCTGTGGTTATCTGTCAAGCGTTTCTTCTTGGTAGTAAACTTTAACTTGCAATATTATCCAAGAAAATAGTTCAAGTCTCTTATGGCGAAAATATTATATGTTGTTGCTACATATTAATGTACTAGAAAGAACTATTTGTTTGTAGTTCTGGTCACACTTGTCAATGACTTTTAGTAAAGGTCTTAAAAAATAATTAATTGGGTGCAATAATATTGTTTAATAAAAATGTTTCACACATGCTACAATTAATCTATGAATATTTCATCAAATGGTACTGAATTTACTAGATTATGAAATACAGTGAATACTATTTTTTTAATTGTTTCTTCTACTGCTGGTTTTATTTCCTCACTGACTTCCTTCCAATTTTCATTCAGAAAATTATTCATTTCTGGGCCTAAAAAATTATTTAATATATCTGTTATAGAAAAAACAAAAAAAAATCAACATGAAGAACAGGGCTCAATATATTTCTTTCTAAAAAAAACTATTTACCTGTTTCAGTTGTTGAAATATAGATGATGTTTATTGTTAGAGTTGTATCAAGACCCAGTATAATACAACTTTATAAATTACGAACAAAAATTATGTGAGTTGATAGTTTAAAACTGATAAACTCTTACCTAATCTGGGATCTCCATTGAATAGATTTTCAAGTTTTACATGCATTTTCTGTAATGAGTATGTTAATTTTTCATTCTTCAATTTAG
This sequence comes from Sperchopsis tessellata, assembly GCA_033557685.1. Lineage (NCBI taxonomy): Eukaryota > Metazoa > Arthropoda > Insecta > Coleoptera > Hydrophilidae > Sperchopsis > Sperchopsis tessellata. The sequence goes on from JAWQRN010000428.1 coordinate 24,161, forward strand.
CATAAGTTTTGCCATTGTCGTGCTTTGCTATATCATATTCAAATGATAACTCTAAAGCAGGCTCATCTACAATAAGAAAATTAAATAATATTACAATTTTTAAACCTTCGTGCTAGTGAAAACATTGTAACTTATTTTACTACATCTGTTTATATTTGGAGTTTTGATTTCATAGAAGTTCCTGATCAAGTTTTTCATTGACACCTAAAACTAGAGCACGTTAAAAAAAGTATGATTTTTAGCGAAATCTAACAAAATCTATCAACTTATGTCTGTGTCCAATGCCCTAATCCTCCAATATGCTGGTTTTTTGGTAATAATAATAAGTCAATTCGTTGTAATATTGATGAAATGGTTAATAGCATATTTTTCCCATGGGGAAAATTTAATATCATTTGGATATATTTCACTTTATTAATAACAAATCTAATTATTGCGTTTTGTAAGTTAAACTTTAAGGATTGCTTATTAGCATCTTGCATTATAATACAACTAAATAACATAATGAAACGAAACAAAACTATAATTCTTACAGAAAATACAAAGGAAAGTAGTAGTATCTAAATAACTAAATGTTTATGCTCAAAATCTTCTTTCAAACAATGGCAAGTAATTTCATCTTCTGTGTTACTAGTATCATAGATAAAATATATTAGAAGATGAAAGTATTACTCTTAATCCTTATCTTTTACGTATTCATCCCCTTCTTTTATCCTGTTATATACCTTGTAATTTATTAACAGTGGACACATTAAATCTAGAGAAACTGTTTGTCTGTTTTGCTCTCTATTGGAGTAGATAGTTTACGTCGCAGTTTATTTTAACTATATGTAGTTCTGTTTACATTACCAGGAAATGCTTTTATACAATATATTTTTTGTTAGTTTATACTTTCTATTTTCTTTAATACAAGTATTCAAAAATTACTTAAAATCATATATAGGCAATACACTATAATAGTATTCACTAAATAAAATATATTGTTTAAAGGTGTACTTGTCTATATAAATCTGTGAACTCTGATTGGCTACTTGAACATGCTGTATATTATAAATAAATCTATAGTGGGCTTGTTGAGTGTTGAAAGGAAAATGCAAATTGATTATTAAATTTAATTGAGATATAAACTATTTTGATATTTTAACTTAAACCACGTATATTCTAGTTTCTTTAAGGAATTTAAATCTATATTTTCAAATGTTAGAATTATTACGTTTGAAATATTATATTTCAAATATTACGTTTTTAATTAAATCATACAGCTGAAAATATCTTATAAAAGTAACAAAATGATTTGGACTTATGTATTTAAAAATTATAATATTTTATAGAAATAAAATCTTTTTTATTTTTAAAAAGTATTTCTATAAAAAGTTGCCTTCCCATCCACCTTTGTATAGGATATATTTTTGTGACAAAGCTAGTTACTGCCTAGCTAGTAAAGAACGCTTATTTAGAATTATTTCTAATACAAAACTGTAAGTACATGCAGAAATCAAAAAGTTCTGTAAATTAATGTTATGGTTAAATTTGAACTGGGCTTCAACGGTATTTCCATTAAATGGTAATTCTTACAGAAAAAATAAAAATAAATAAAATAACAATTGAAATAAATTAAAAATAGCACGGTTTAATATATTACCAAATATCAATTCTCCAGCTCCTTTGCCTGCTATAGGTAGCACCAGAATTTTTCCATTCATTTCGTAATTGCTATTCATAAGTAATTTTTTCAGTTGAATTGTTATAGATATTTTATTGTTCTTCAAATCAATGCTATAAATAGAACAATAAATAAGTTTTTGTAATTTGTAATCTGCAGTATTTCTTAATACCGCTAATATTAATATTTTCAGATTACATTACTTAAATTTTATAGATGTGAAATAAACATTAATATTCTTACTTCATATTCTTGATTGTCGATGTTTCAATTCCATGAGCATTTACATTGACAAATTTCATCTTTAAATTTGTGCCTGACTCCAATTCCAAATATGACAGAAACAATGGTTTCAATGGAGGAAAGTTAAGAGGTTTGTAGCCTAAAAAGAAGTAAAATTTTAATATCTATACTCCATTGGCTTTATCAGTTTACTATGAACTTCTTTTATGTACTGCCACCTAATATTGTTACAATCTAAAATTATAATATTTAAACTCGATGAATTAATTGCCAACATCATTAGGCATATGAAAAATGGTTATAACGTTTCCCAATGTACAAATTTAATAAAATAAATTTCATGAATTTGACATTTTTTACAAAGCTATACAACTATGAAAAATTAAGGCAAGAAGAATTTAAGTTCTTAGAATTAATTGCGAGACTCGAGTGAATTTTGCTTTGTTTAATAATTTTGAAATTGTTAAGTAGTCAGTGCTGGTTATCTTTTAGTGAAGAATTCATCAACCTTTTTTGTTCAAATATAACAAGCTTGTTTTTATTTTTGTAACCCATGCATGTATGGCTAGTATATTTTATTACCAATATTTAATCAGCGTTAATTAAAGCACCGAAACAATGAATACTAATAAAGCCAATTCACAAACTGTATTTAATATTTTTAAAAGTTAAGAAGCTTAATTTTTTGATAATTTATCTTTTGTCACTTGCCATATTGTTTTGAAAATAAACCCCTACATATGAATGCAAAATGCTTTCAGTGATTTAGGCACTTAATGTTTCGAGGAAAATCACCGCAATTTGATTCCCCTGAAACTTTTATCATGTATTAAAATAAAATAATACATACTATAAATTCATACAAATATAAATCTTTTTTTAACAAGTAATCTTTAGGAAAATACATGCATATTTATTCTCACTATAATATCATTTCAAAAATAGCATTTATAAAAAAATACAAAAATGTATTCTTATTAATGTAGCAATTACTACTTCAAAAATAGAGTTAAGTAAAAAATACACAAAATTATTCTCATCAATATAAAAATGTCTATAACTATATAATATCACTTTAGAAATAGTAAAAACACAAAAATTTATTTTGATTAAGACAACAGTTTTAGTAACTATAGTATCACTTCTACAGGAATGTTTATAAGAAATAAATAATAACCGGTTTTCAAAATCGCGGTTTCTGGTCGGTTCTGAAAATCGGTTTTGAAAACCGCGGTTTCCGGTCAGTTTTCATAGCCTCAGTTAGCGGTCGGTTTTCATAACCGGTATTCGGTCGGTTTTCATAGACGCGGTTTTCATAACCGGTTTCCGTATTTGGATTTCGACAAATTGAAAATCGCAATTTTCAGTGGTGACGAAAACCAGTTATCGGAAAAACCGGTATTCGTCGACAGCCCTATTAATTACAGAGTGTACCTTTAGCGGTAATAATTTGTTTTGGAGACTGCAAGATGAAAAAGTATGTAATTAATTAATTAACAATTTCTGTAGAAAGTATCGAGTATTGTGAGATATAAAATTCTATTGGGAAAGTGTCTAGATGTATCATTCCTATAGGCTTAATTGCAATATGCGTAATATTAATTTTCATGTTGAAATGATATCTTCCGTATTTGCACCGTTGACATATTGCACAGGTATTTATGTACGTTTGAAATTAATTTCTCATAGAAAGCCAAATATAGTGATTTAATACATTTTTCGATTTCATTTATTCTGCGATGGTTGGATTTACCTTCATAATATTTCATAATGATTTCTTGGATGTCGGTAATACGGATGTAGAAAAAGGGTTCATAGATTCTAAGGTTTCCAAAATATAAGAGGCACTGTACATTTAGTACTATATAATTTTTAATAAACTCTGTTACATCTTATCCAAATATATTTACTGGTAGCTGAGTTACACTGTTAATTTTCAAATATTTTGGTAATTTTTGGGTAGGTGGAGAATGTAAAACTGAATATATAATTAACTGGTTTTGACTATAATTAACGGGGGTATCTACTATGGGTATTTAAACACTGAGGTTTTGTTCGCCAATTTGTATACATGGTATTGTCGTTACGTAATACATCTCCCAGGTTATCTATTTCATACATTTAATCATCGGGTAGAACTTGTGTGGAGAGATTATCAAATTGGCTATTTGGAGGTTGAACAGATGTATTTACTTCTAATTCTTTATTAAACTTGGTAATACAGTCTACTAGATTTTGTTTTTTTTTTTTGTAAATTAAATGGTATTCGAATTCATCTAATTTAATTCAACATTTTAATAATTTCGAATTATATCTTTTAAGGAAAATAACCATTAAAGTTGTATATGGTCTGTTATGATGTTAAATTTTGTACGAAAAATATATGGTGTGAAATATTTGGTAGCCCAAACAATAGTTAATATTTCTTTTTCAATAGTTCCGCAATTTTTTTCCAAGTCATTCAATGTACGTGAAGTGGGAGATCACTATCGATAGGCGCTTGAGACAGTATAACACCTACATTTCTTATGCTGTAGTTAAATTGTACGGTTTTGAGAAATCAGGATACTGTAAGATTAGTTCGTTAATTTACACATGTTTACAAGTTTCAAAACATTGTGAAAATTCATCATGCATTATTTTCGTTCCTTTTTTTACACATTTAGATAGGAGCTTTGTCATATCATTTAAATTAATTACGAATCTCTTATTATTATAAGAAGTCCAGAAGTCCTAAGACTTGAAGGAATGGGGTAATTTGAAATAGCGCGTATTTCACCCTGGTTAGGTTTTACACAATATAAGCTAAGTAAGCAACTTCATTATGTTAAAACTCAGATTTATTTATGCGAATACTAATTTTAAACGTTTAGTATGCCCCTGTGTTGATGTCGAAAATGTAATTAAGTCATCCAAATATACAAGACGTTTATCGCTCTGAATACCGCGATGTATATTGTTTATTACTCTTTATTATATAGCCGGACCGTTTATAACCCAAAAGGCATTCTGAGAAACACATAATGACCTTTTCCTATATTAAATGCGCTATTGCAAATATTGTTTTCATGCATTTTAATTTGGTGGAACCCACTGGCCAAAGCAGGGTTGTATTGGCATTTTGTTAGTTTATAGAGCAGATCTGTAATGTTTGGTAGTGTATCTATGTTTTTTTTTTGTTTAATTTGCGATAATCTATCATGACCCGTCGTTTTTGTTTGCCTCATGTATCAAGAGTGGATGGCCACTGCAATTATTATTTTTTGGTACACTATATTTTAAATTTATTCCTCAGCCTCTTGCATATATGTAAAAGAGTACCCATATGTTTTTGTTTATATGGAGGCTTCGATAGATGTTTACCTTGGTGCTTGGCTTGACTGGAGAGTAGTAAAGTCGATTTATCATTATAGAAGATGTTTGAATATTCTTGACAATAATTTTCTTTTTTTTTTTAAATGTACATATTTTATATGGATCTATTGTTTCGGGAGTTTATCAAAATTGTTAAAACTGATAATATCGGCTTGGAAAATTTTAAACTGATGGATTCGGTCATATTATTTTGTTATTTTTAATTATTGTCAATGTCCACTTCTCAACTCTTTGCTAGAGCTACATTCTGGGATCTCACAGTTACGAATTTTTTTGTGAGAAATAATTTTATGCCTATTAAATGTAATAGACTTCCACGGTTAGTATCTGTATGAAAGTTGTTTCCGGGTGGAAACCGTGTAGAGGCTCTGACAA
>JAWQRN010000429.1:0-29814 GCA_033557685.1 Sperchopsis tessellata
ATTATAGGAAAAATATCGCCTAGAGATGGGGATGTTTTTCAAAATTTCAAAGTTAAAATTGAACGCATTATTTAGCCACATTGAGATGGCGCTTGCTATATGAAACATTCATAGTAAGTTCTATATATTTTATAGGGATCAGTTTTGCTGTGTGTTGTGGTAGGGTCCAATTTACCTAGCCATACTTATCAGCAGTGGTGCTGTGAAATAGCTATATATGGCATTAGATACCTCACTCATATGCAAAACTGATATTCTTGTACTTGTCATTTTTAAGCCAGTTGTACCCAAGACTAATTTTTTTATATATATATATATATATATATATATATATATAAGAATATATATATATATATATAAGAAATCGCAAAATTATTAGAGATGAAAAATTAAATTAATAAAAAATTAAAATACAACAGACAGATGAGAATATTAATACTATAAACATGTATGAAACTTCTTTTGTTTAAATGACGAATAACTGTTGAAATAGAATTAAAATGTCATTACTTAAAAGGTCGTAGAAGTTTCAAAATTGTATAAACTACGGATCGAATACGTAGGATAATTTAAGCGAGTCAAGAAATACACAGCTGAAATGTGGAGAATCCATTATCTTATATGAGTAAGTATTATTGTTCCATAATATAAGGCCTAGCTAGACATTATTCCAAGCAATTAGAACACACGCAAGATGAAAATTACTACAGACTCGTTATATTCATATAAAAATAAATGAATTTCAAGTACTTAATGACATGATTGGCACTAGAATTCTATTTACATTTGGACAATTGTAAAGAAAGTAACATAGTATGAAACGATAGATTTATATGGAAAAGTGCAAGCAACATGACTCTAAACATTCTTACTCAAATTTGAGAAGCAAAAAATGAGATTGGAATACAGAATATTTTTAAATTTCTTATGTTAAACAAAATTTCTTTTAAATGTGTAGACAAATAAGAGAATTATCATCAAAAACCTGTAACATATGTATTGGAGAATGAGCAATTATTATTGCAAATTTAAATGATCTCATATATTTGAAAATTAAGATCAGGCATGATGTTTTATGGCTGATGAAAAGAAAACTGTTTACGGGATGATGTCTAAAATAGTGATATAATATTGGCGACAAAAAATTTTGGATTACATTTTAGTGAGTGCGTATAATGGCAATACTAGAGATATATATATATATATATATACATATATATAAATATATATATATATATATATACATATATATATATATATATATATATATATATATATATATATGTGTGTGTGTGTGTTAAATATTGACATTTTTACTATACATTAATCCATTCAACTAATTAAAAGAGGATAAAACATAAGACGGTTTAAACAGCAGTATCATTACAAGGTAAAACTAGAAAGAACAAATAAACCCTTAGATATTTCGGTGATTTATAAAAGTATCCTTAAAATACGCCTGGGAAGCAAAATCAATTGATTATAATTAAAGCCATATTAACAGGCGAATGTGCCAACTCATTAATAAGGTTATGTGACACAAGACAAAACTCAAAGGCAAAAAACATGCAAACATCTAATACATACTTTGCAATTATTAAAGAAAGGCCTTTTTTATCGCTTTCCATACAAAATGCAACAATGATTGACCATTATTTATGCCATATGTGAAACAACATGCCAACCAAGCAAGCTAGCACTTGTCGAAAACACCAAATTGTCGCAGAAATACACATAATTCGGGGAAAATACTTAAAAGGAAAAAGGCCTATATCTTAAGCGTTGGTAATCTAAGTCAAAAGGTACATACTTGTTTTACAATTCCACGCCTAGGCTGAATAGTCGGTTGCTGGGTCGTCATCGTGAATGGGCCATGTACTTTTACAACGAGGAATGAGGCTGACGGATACACTATTGGTCACGTGACCAGGAGAAAGCGTTACACATTTTTCCCGTAATTGTGTTATTGACTTTTGTTTTGACTCCGTTTAGAATTTCTCTGTAATATTTAATGACGTTTTGTCAATTTTAAGTAAAAATTTGTCAAATTAAAAGGGAAATTGTTATTTAAAAATAAATTTATTGTATGATGTGGCATGACTTGTCCAAATGTAGTGACGTTTATGTTTCACTAGGGATATCAGTTGTCCCTACTGTTTGTCATCCCTTAAACCTCTCTTTTCAGTGTTATTAGTTTGTGAAAGGGACGATCGGAGTATAGAATTACATTTTTAATAATACCAAAAAAAAGATAGGTTAAACTTGAGAAGGTAATTTATTTTTATTATTGTATTATTTATATTTTATGGTGTGGAAATAAGTGGTGTTTTATAGCACTAATTACGATAAATAAACTATTATGTTTGTGAATAATAGATAGATCTGTTTTTATTCTAGTTCTAAATGAGTTTTCTTGGGTATAACATTATATCTTACTAACAGGAGGGCCGTTTTTATTTTTATATATCATAATTTCAGTGTTACAATCTTAAGTCAAAATTGTATCTATTCGTAAACAATAGCATACATAGGGCGCTTACTATTAGAGTTTAAGCACCTATCCTGTTATTAGATTAGAACGCTAATTAATCCCACGGTCATGTCATTATAAATAGGACATTACGGACTGCTTATCCGTTTGACTACTTGTAAAGTAGGCCTTTTCCTTGGGTTCATATAATCAAGTCTCTATCTCCCCACATTTACAAAATCCCAATTGTGAGCATTATAATTGATATTCTGTAAATAATCAAATGTACATGAAATCTTAATTTATTTTCCACATAGAAATAAAACCGAAGTTTTCGTGTTTCAACAGTGTATGTCCAATAAAATAGAAATGTATGAAATTTTCAAAATTAATAAAATGTGAATAAAAGTACTAAAATCATTAACTTATGGATTCCCAGATATGTGATGACACTCTTTATACCTTCCAGATTCATAAGAACAAGCTGAGGAGGTAGTCACAAATCATAAAAATATGGGTCGCCATAACGAAGAAACCAGCAAGCCTGCCGTCGAAAATAACAAGCTAATAACAGAAGAATATTTTATAAACTTGGACAATTCCACCTGCTACATTTGTAATGGTTTTTATGGCCCATGCTTCGAGGATCCGACATGTGCGATATGTCACGCATTCCTGTACCCAAACATTGCCCCAAACTCAGAATATCAATCTTTATTACACGATGATAGTGATGACAGTGATTCTGGAAACGATGAACCAGCAGACAATGGCTACCGCCCCACTGCCGCTGATCATAGGAGCGTTGCTGTTGTAGTAGAAAACCTAAGCCAGCACCTTAACAGGCTAGCTGTACCACAAGAAATCATCCAGCTTAATATAAACGATTTGCCTCCTGAAGTTTTAATTTACATGTTTCGGTTTCTCGATGATATTTCTGTTTGGAGCGTTGGACAAGTTAACATGAGGTGGCGTATGGTTATGAAAATGTTTGCTGGTCAAGATTACTGGAAGACTTTTACGTTGCTCCGGTGGCCTCTATTTAAACCTCCAGATTCTGTAGAAGACTGGTATGAGGTTTATACGGCTTTGACCAAAAGCAGTTGGTGTATGAAATGCTTGAGGCAAATGGCAGCTCAAGAAAGTCCGATGAATGAGGAAAGTTCGTGGAGGAAGAATCGGCTTCGGACAGAGTTGAGGACGCTGCGTACAGATCCTCCAGATGGCATACTGGCGAAGCCTTTAGATGCTTTGTACTACCACTGGCAGGCTTACATCAAGGGACCTCAGGGAAGTCCATATGAAGGAGGGATTTTCTTTTTATATATTCAAATTCCATATACGTATCCAATGTCGCCTCCGTTGGTGAGGTTTTTGACGAAAATTTTTCATCCCAACATATCACGCCATGGAGATATTGGTATAGATTCTATACATAATAATTGGTCATTGGCTTTGACTATCAGTAAAGTTTTGATATCGATACAGTCTTTACTGACCGATCCAGTTTGTGACGTTTGTATGGAGCCTAAGGTTGGAAAACTATACCTGACCAATAAAATAGCTTTTGAAGAACAGGCGAGGCAATGGACTTGGAAATATGCCATGCACGAATTGCTGCCGTATTAAAATTTTAATGCTACAGTAATTATGCATCATATTGTTGCTAATATTTCTTATAATTAAGAAAAAGGCGTTGAATCTATTGGCCACACTTCTAGAATGTTACATAATGGCCCAGTTCATATAAAGAACAAAATTGAAACAGTGTTAAGACAAATGGAATACAATGAAGGAAATGAGATTTATGTGTAGTTATTTTTTATGAGAAGCGATTAATAGAGAAGTAATGCCGTACAATTTTGCAAAACAATTTTTTTAAAATTGAAAATTTCTTGCTTAAGTAGTTCTATTATATATACAATTTGTTGGTAAAGAATGAAATGTCAATATCTTGGAAAATACGGTTTTTGAAAAAAAAAAATTGAACATGCTAATTGATTTAAATTTTTGCACATATTTGACAGATGATGTCAGATATATTTTTAAATGTCATAAACCGTTAAATTTTTCTGTTCACTTTACAGTGCTATATTTTTTTTGTGAAACAATTGAGGGATTGAAAAAAACTGCAAAATGAAGTTTTTACAAAGGATGGAATACATTAAATAATTGAGATAAATTTAAATAATAAAATATGAAACAGTAGAGTTTTATTAATTTTTTCATTTTATTGAACAACAACACAAATAATTCAAAATGAAACATCTCATGTACAGGAAAATAAAAAATATTGTAGTATGAAAAAAAATTTTCTTTTTTTATAAGTAAACTGTACATTACAATTGTTTCCATTTTTTTTAACAATTGTTTAGAATATATATATATATCCGGCTTTATAGCGTCCTCCAGTTCACTTTCTCCACTTTCGTTTGCCGTTCCAGTCTCCTGGTTGTAAGATTTTTTCGGACATGGCTCTCTCTATTCCTTGCCTCCAGGTACAGTTCGGTCGTCCTTTTTTTTTCTATCTAGAGCATAGTTTCCCAAACCATTTTAGCTCACAGCTTGTTTACTTAAATAATGCTTTGGCGACCATATTTTTTAGCGTCATTATTATCCAGCTGCATTTCAAGGCTCCACTCTGCCCCTGGGGCCAGTAAAGCTTTCCCAAATTACTCTAGCGCCCAGGGAGGGGGGCGGTAACGCCCGATTCGGGAAACAATGTTGTTTCTCTTGAATTTCTTGGATGGTGCCCTCAGCATTTTCTCGCAGTCTCAAAAATATATACCATTATAAATAAAATTGAAAGGTTTATAAAACTTGCTAAAACAATGTTGAAACATGCACTCTGTTTTAAATCAATTACCATATACCAGCATTTTAAAAAAAAATTTATATTTTCCGACATACTGAATATGTCCATACCATATTTTAAAAATTATTACACAAAAACAATTATATTACTGTAAAGAAAATTAAACGATTTACACAACTTTCGAAATAAAATATTTGATTCCTATTTATAAAAAAAATATCTCTGGCGTCATCCGTCGTAGTTATAGTGTGATATCACAACTTTACATATGACGTTAAAAGATGCGCAATAATTTAAATGAATTAACATGTCAAGGTGTTTTTTAGAAAACCTATCATTTTCTTATCAGTCCCTGTTTTTCAGCTGCCTTTAAATCTATTCTCATCTACTAAAACCATTTTTTGACAAGTGATAGTCAGTCGCCTTAACTTGATTTTTTTCATTGCCCGTTTATATTGTATAGAACCAAACAATATGATCGTGAAGAGCTAATACACATCCATTGTAAATGAAATGTTATATAAAGCATAAAATTATCAAAACACTTTTTACTGTATTTTGGGAGAATTTTATATATTTTATATAGATACATGGCAAAGTTCTGGATGCGGATCTCTTCTAGAAAAATTGGAAGTTTAGTGATGTGTTTTCAAAGTTATTGCAACTTTATGTAATTACTTCTTAGTACTGCTAATTATACAATTATTTTAGTCTCTAAGTATAAAAATATATAAAGTTTTAAGAATAAAATGGTTTTATTTTTTTAAACACAAATATTGGGTTGGAGGGAAAGTTCAGTCGTAATTGAAATAAACATGATTTTAATTCAGTACGTAGACTTCCACGGCCACAGTAAATATCTTTAAGTTTTTCGGGAGATACTCTGTGTGTTGGGTTTTGTATTTGCCGATGTTTTGTCAGCTGTTGCATTGCCATGTAGCTTTGAAAAGTGCTAGTTGTAGGTGCCGACCAACTCTAAAAAGTGCTAATAATAGAATAACTTGTAGCTCTCACAAGTGCTAGTCAAGAAATAACAAACGTGATTTTGTTTGTAAATAAAAAATCCGTTTTTTTTTTGCAAAAGAGTTCTGCATCCATCATACAACTTCTGGAGGCCACATTACATCTCTTGGGTCTGTCTTAAAGCAATGCATTTGGGTTCCACACAAATTTACCGAAAATAATGTATCCGATCGTGTAAGAATGTGCGCATCACATCTCTTTAGACACAAAAACCCGTTTTTGGACAAGCTGATTACAGAGATGAAAAGTGTGTTCTTTACGAGAATATTAAGAGAAGAAAAGCATACTGAAAACCTGGAACATCGTTAGCAACTCTTGCAAAACCAGATATTAATGAAAAGTACTGCTGTTTGTGGTGGGATAGAAAAGGTTCAGTTGCTGAAACAAGGACAAACTGTCAATGCAAATTTGTACTGCAACCAACTTGATAAATTGTATGCAGCTATAAAGGAAAGAAGGCCAGCATTAGCGTCCAGAAACTTAGTGCGTTGGGATGGGTAGTTCTTAGTCACCCACCATATGCACCTGACATTGCACAATCTGATTACTACCTATTCAGATCTCTACAAAATTATCTAGCGGAAAAAAATGCTATACAAGATGAAACAATAGAACAGGTGATGGCCTTTAGGTACTTAGCAGTAGAAATATTCGCTAATCAAGACAGGAGTGCTGAGGTAAAGATCGAAACCGATGAAACACCTAGAATAGCCGGATGCTTGAAAGACATCATATGGAAGAATCGGTTCTTAAAACGAGAGGCAAAGACCCGAATATGTAAACCATGTGTTAGACCAACATATGCCGCGGCAACCAGCAGAACCAAAAGCATTGCACGAACCACAGAGATAAAAACGCTACGAAGCATCACGGGACACACACTACGCGATAGAATACCCAACGTAGAAATATGACAAATGTGTAACACACAGGACATAATACAATGGACGAGGATGAGGAGGAGAGAATGGAACCAACATGTCAACAGAATGCACTAGACACTAGAATCGCAAGAGACGGAAAGCCAAACTCTAGAAGTACCGCAGGCCTACCACCCAAGAGATGGAGAGATAGCTGGGTATCAGTATCACAAAGGACTTCTTAAAGCTGGAAAAACAGACTATAAGCCTATTTCAAGAAGAAGAAAGAAATTGAACTCTTTTGAAAGTGTTTCTAAGGCAGTTACTGGCTATTTTCATTCCAAGGACGAAAAGTTTTATAGAAGAGAAAATGACAGGTTACCTGAAAGATGGCAACAAGTTGTTACAAATAATGGAAATTATATCAATGAATAATATTAAATATATATTTTTTTAATTGATTCAAATATTTTCTTTAAAATACGACAGAACTTTCCCTCCAACCCAAAACGATGTCATATAATTTATTCCATTTTTATCTTGCTAGTGTTAGACTACCATTACATTTCCTTTATGCTTCATTTCACTAACATTTTATTTTATTTATTCATCTTGTTTATTAATTCCTTCTCTTAATCTTTTACATTTCACAAACGAAATTTCGCAGCCGTCACTGAATCAGTAGTGAACCTATCTTGTCGACTCATTGTCTTACATCAATGGATACTCCGAGGTACATTGACACAGTTTGTTGTAGAACTCTAAGAGATAGAGTAGACCCAGGCAAACCCGTCTGCATATAGTGTTTCCTGCTACCACTATGGGTACTATTAGTGTTTTGGTATGTGTTGAGTCAATATATTACAGCAGTGAACTTCCATCTAATATTACTTATTTAAATTTTTTATAACCTCCTATCCTATACCTAATCCAAATCGGATATTGGCTTTGGTTTAGAAAAAAATTTCGATTAAGAAGAACTTCTCCCGAAGACCTCAATTGTAAATGTCGAAATTTTGGCCCTAAACAACAAATTTGTGGTGGTCTCCAGTCCATAGCTACATATATAGTGTGCATCATGGTATACTTCTAGCGAAACTCGAGTACTATGGTATTAGAGGTATCGCCCTGCAGACTATGGGGTCGTATTTGTCGGAGAGAAAGCAGACAGGTGATGGGAGAGTGTTGGAGTGGGGAAGTTTTCGCCATGGTGTGCCGCAAGGATCAATGGTAGGTCCTTTACTCTTCCTACTGCATATTGATGATTTGGTAGCCAATGTGAGCTCCACGATCATCTGTCTAGATGCTGACGACTCGTCATTCCTGGATGCCAAAGCCAAAACCACTTCAATGATAAATCAGGCTGAACTATGGTTTTCAGCTAATGGTCTGCAGCTAAACAAAGAGAAGGCAAATGCCTTTATCTTCTTGGTCAATGATATGATAGGCTCAAAGAACCTCCATTCAAATTTGTGGGAGTATGGTTCCAAGCAGACCTAAAATGGGACATAAATACTGTTTCAAAGAAACTATCGAAGGCTCTCTTAACAATCAGATAATTTACAAAGACAGCAACCTACGAGGCGGCTTTAGCATCTTACTATGCGAATTTTCAGAGACACGCCTTGTATGGGTAGATTGTGTGGGGAGCTTCACCGATGGTCCATTGAGTACTGCTCCTACAAAAAAGAGCTGTTAGAGCACTTTGTTTGATCTGCAACCAACAACTTAGTTGCAGATTTGTTTAAAAGTACAGGTATACTCACCGTCGTGAACCTGTATTTACTTACATGTTTGGGAGTACATCCACACTAAGAGAGAGAGGTATAATCTAAATAGTGACCAGCATAACCACAACACCCTAAATAAATCCAAAGTTATTATAATATACCACAGAATTTCGAGGACGCAGTGCTCCACAAACTATTGGTGCATCAAGCTTTACAATGAGTTGCCTAGCAGTATAACTGAACTGAATGGGTATCCTTGGTACTCAATGGAATAATTCTGGAGCAGTGATATGTTTAAGGCCACAGATTGATTTTTGAAATTTGTTATTTGTTTTTCTTTTTATTGACCTGGCTGTTGAGATGTAAATATTTTTTTGTGGGCGTAATAAAATTTGTTGTTATACCTAAAATTTTTATAGTCGTATTGGTTCACAAAAATTTGGCGCTCCTATATGCTAAATCGAAGTAGAGTTTGTTTGCACGCTGATAATGCAGCCAGAAAAGCAGCTACTGATTCGTCGCGACATAGCTATAAATAGTGACAAAAACTTATTGAATCCTGGCAACCAGAATTGTCATCTGTAGCAAATAACAGATTAGACGAGAAACTAAGAAACAAATAATTTGAGAACACTGAGCTACAGCACCAATACGTTAGGATACAATGAGAGAAACCCACAAAAAAAATCTTACTGGCGGGATGAAGAAATAGAGACGGACATAAAGAATAAAAACACTCTGAAAAGTGCTAGTTATAGGTGCCGACCAGCTCCAAAAAGTGCTAATGATAGAATAACATGTAACTCTCACAAGTGCTAGTCAAGAAATATAAGGACATACGTAGTTTACCGGCTTATATATATAGCGTGGTCGGGCACTAATAGGAAACCTTCTTAATGCAATGCGTAGATTTATTCGCGATGTTCGATGCGCCACTTCCTATTGGCTGACAGGATCTCGGCGTATCCCTTGTGGACAGTTCCACGCCATATATATAAGACGGTAAACTATGAAAGTCCACTTATTTCTTGACTAGCACTTGTGACAGTTATATGTTATTCTATTATTAGCATTTTTTAGAGCTGGTCGGCACCTACAACTAGCACTTTTCAGAGCTTCATGGCAATCTATCATCAGCACATTTAAGAGCTAAATGTCTTGATAATATCCCCTGCAACGGCAGATGAAAGGTCGGCAAAAACAAAAGCCAACACACGGTTATCTCCCGGAAAACCTGAAGGCATGTGTATACGAATTTTTCTCTATGAAATTACCCAAGGAATGCATCTATTTTGGAGCACCTGTACATGGAAGATATCAGAGAACTATTAACAAAGGCTAGGAAAGATTTCTAAATGGAGTGTAAAATTAACAATCTGGTGCAGTGGATGGTATAGTGAGTAAATTACTGAAGTATGAATGTGTCAGCAAAATAATGATATCAAAAGAATGGAATCCAGCTTTATTGAGTTATAAATCTACTAAGATAAATTGGAAAGATAATAAAATTGTCAGTTACACTGTTTAGATCTAAAGATGATAATTTATAACTTTATTGCACAGATTCTAAAAATGAAATTAGAAGTCTTGACAACATGAACAAGTGATGACTGGAGTGAAAAAATTTAAATGGGACAGGATATATAGTATATCCAATCTCCCTGTGCACAGTTCGTAGAGAATAATGCCATGATAATTGTGGGGTTTTATGAGATGACATAAAAATTTCGTAACATAAGGAGCTACATGGTTGCTTTTAGTTACAAATTACTGTCTTTGTAATATAAGACTTGGTCGCTACCATTTTATGGCCCTTCTCTTACATTGTGCAGTGCTGTTGTTGCCCTATCGCAGCACACTAGCAGTGAAAACATTTCTGCTAGTGGGTGCACACTGGCTACCAGTGTACAGGCACGAGTGCCAGCGTTTACTGAGTGAGATTAAAATAATGTATGTATTTATAGTACTACAGGCCATGTATGCCTAAGTCTTTTAGCTTCATTCCTCTCCATTTTGCTCCTCCATCCAATTCTCTACAAGCAGTATCTTCAGAACGTCCTTAATAGAGTCAAGCCCTCTATTTCTTGGATTCCCTCTCCATTTTTTCCCTCCATTCCTCACAGAAGCACTCTTCTCTCCGGCAGTCTCATCATATGTCCCAGCCTTCTCATTCTTTGTGGCCTGGCTACTGCTATTATTTTCGGCTCTCCAAACATCTATCTGATCCCTTAGTCCTCATCCACATATATTCCTCTTACCCTCCAAAAATTGTAAGTATCTTCCTCACCCATATTTCCAAGTTCTTCTCTTCCAACTAGTATTACCACATAGCTTTGGCTGCTGCTCATGTGCCTTAAGCCTAAATGAACAATAACCTCCACCGAAGGAACACTAAGAAGTTCAACAGATATAAATATAAAAATATTTTATTATTAAATAGGATAAAACAAAATTAAACTTAATATTCTAATAAGACTAGGATTCTTCATTATCTTCAGCCATCATTTGTTCTATGAGTTTTCTTCTTTCTTCGGCTTGCCTCATTTTTGTTAGTACAACACTTTCAAAGTCGGATTCCTTTATGGTTGAACTTTGATATGAATTCTGTGAACTAGGAGGACCATTTATCCATTGAAGTTCTAAGGGATTTGAAGAGAGACCTTTTTCAAAATCTACGGCCATTTCCTACAAATAAAAATATTTGTCATTTTACTGCTATAATGCTATATTGTGAGTCAAATAATTCTTAAATTCACATCCCTACTTCAGGGTGTCCGATATTGATGGTAGTGAGCTACATACTGGGGGTTTTATTATATTTTCTTAGGGTATTTGAGAGAGGAGAGTGTTTTACGAGGAATTGGGGGGTGCTTTTAACAGGGATATATGTATTTTCATATTTAAATTTGCTCTTGTAATTTAAACCTATTGTATTTTTTTTTTACAAAATTTGTTACTGGTTACTATAAAAAGCTTAAAATTAGATTTAAAAAACTATGAAAATAGTAAATTACTTACTGCTCCTCGTTTAGTTTTAAATTCAACCAATGCGCTTCCTTTTTTCTTGGGTGACATTACTAAGGCTGCAACATCTCCATACTAAAAAAAATGTTTTATTTTTAAGAAGATTTTATAAACGTAAATATTTATTTCCCTGCATTTATAAAAAAAACGAAATGAATACATAATAACTAAACCTCCCATAAGAGAAATATTAAGCTATTTAATTTTTGGATATTATCTACAAAATTTTGCTAATAATATAACATCCTTTGACTGCAATGTTATTACCTTTGAAAGAAATTGATGTAAGTTTTCATGATTGTAACCTCCATTGGTAGAATCACCTTTAGCAGCTTTCCATTTTATTTTAATCCTATGTTTAGCGCTGTCCCAATGTTCTGCCTGTTTATTTTTTTCTTCTCGAACCTGTCGTAACACATACTCCATTTCTTCTTCGACCTGTTTTGACCCTTCTGTTCTCAACCTCTCTATTTCTTCCTACAATCATAACATGAATTATTTTAAAACATTTCGTAATCTGAAATATAAGTTTTTAAACATATATAATACCACATACCTGTAAAACTTGTGCAGCTGATTTTTTACTAGCAGTAGAACCAGCATATCTTTCTCTTGCCTCAAGATCTTCCTTGAGTTTCCTTCGTTTGCCATCAAGTTCTTGATGGCGAATGGCAGCTTCTTTCTTAGCCTTTAATACTTTGTCGTATGCTTTTCTTGCAGATTCATCTGTTAATATTTCTAAGACCTTCGAGAGTTTGTGAAACTCCAAAGCAGCATTTGGGTTATCTGGATTTTTATCAGGATGGCATCGTAAAGCTTTTTTCCTGTACGCTTTCTTAATCTGTAAAATTCGTCTAAATTTTAAAATCTATTATTTAATAGAAATTTGAAATAACTTACATCATTGGGCGTGCTTGTTATGTCTATGTCTAAAAGGGCGTAAAGGTCTTCGTCTTCTATTTTGAATTTATCCATTTTTAAAACGTTTGTTTCTTTCTGCTAACGTTAATTGAACACTTAACCTCAATCTTACCTGTCAAGCAGTACGCTAATTACTCACTCAACTCACTAACAAGCGTTTAAAGTTACTACCACGATTGTACTAACTTTCTAGTCTTAGTCTAGTAATAATTTATGCAACATAAAAATAATATTAAAGCATATATATGTACATATATTAAGAGTTTATGACTTTATTAGTTTGTCTATTTATTTGATAAAATCTGAATGCCAGCGAGGTTGCTTTTTTACCAACATTGCGACTATGGCAGTGGCATCATTCTAATTTAATAGCATTTTCGGTGGGACAGATGGTTTCGCCCCGATAAAGAATTTTTTATATGTGCCGGAAGCAACACATTTGAAGACGATTCTGATAGATAGTAGGTTCACCTACACCATACATATTTATTTTGAAAATAAACGTTTTCATAAATGCAAAAAAAATATATATATATAAATGAAATAAAATATTTAGGTAAACAAAGTATAATACGAAAATTACATAACATTCTCAAAACTGTCAACAACGGAATTTATTTTCATTTGATTCGAAAGTTAGTCACCTTGGCGGGCGTTAAAAAATATATGGTAAATATCTGAGCACATATTAATTCCTAGAAGTTTCTTAAAAACAAATGGCATTCGTTCTATTTTCAAGACGATCCAGTTCATTATTTTTGAAAATATCTCTTATTTATAATATAATTAACTTTTTTGCCTTAATAAATAAAAATCTGTCTAATATAGGGTAAAAAATACATTTTTATAAAATTTGTTTATTTTAATTGTACAAAGAATGGAGACAAAATGTTATTTTTGTCATTCAATCAACATTACATTTTCTGCACTGTTTCCGTGCATTTTTTTACACACTGCACATTTCCTATGTTTACCTTCTTCGGCCCTTTTCAGGAAAGGTCCTATATGATCTCTTCTTAGTTTCGGGATTTTGACGTTGAGTTTGAGTAACAAGGTCTTCCAGAATTCTTTAGATCTGGAATTGACACTCTTTGTAAGTAGGTTCTAGCAATGCTTCAAAACTCCAAATTGCCTTAAGATTTTCAGAATTCTTCATCTACTTCTTAAGTATGTCGATGACACCAGTCTCTTGGTGAAGGCAGATAGTTTTTATATTGTTGTCATCAGATAGTTTGCCAAAAATGGTCTCTGTATAAATGCCGAAAAGACCAAGTGTGACCTATCTAATAAGTCAAATTTGGATATTGCTAATAAATCTAATACCTTAATTAAAATATATGTAGATGTATAGGTCTCGAATCTTGCATAATCTACCTGTAAATTGTCGACATTACGAAAATCAATTGATTTTAACTTACCATTTTTATTTTTCAGATCCTATAATGGCAGACCATTCAGATGAAGAGTTGGAAGCAAGCGAATTAGGTACTCAAGAATACTGGAATGAACAATACCAGTTAGAAAAACGCAACTTCAATAACCATGGAGATGTAGGTGACGTCTGGTTTGGCTCCGACGTAATTGATACAGTTCTTAATTGGTTCAAAGAAAGTCCCTTGGTCAAAAAAGATCACAGAATCGTAGATCTTGGTTGTGGGAATGCAATGTTTTCCGTCGAGCTGGCAAAATTAGGATTTTCCAACCTACTAGGCGTTGATTATTCTAAAGATGCAATAGAACTAGCAGAAGCAGTTATTAAAAAGTATGATGTTAAATTTGATTTGGCTGTAAATGATATTTTGAAGAATGATTTGGAAGCTAGTAGTTTTGATATAGCCTTAGATAAAGGAACCTTTGATGCAGTTAGTCTAACGGAAAATTCTAAAGAAGATCAGCTTTTATACATTGATAATGTTCATAGTTGTTTAAAAGATAATGGATTGTTAGTAATTACTTCTTGTAATTGGACGGATGAAGAATTGATTGAGAAATTTCAACAGAAGTTTGAACATTTAGAAACGTTGCAGATGCCTCAGTTTAAGTTTGGTGGAAAACTTGGAAGCATCGTTAGCAGTCTAGTTCTTAAGAAAAAATAAAAACATTTTGTACAAGGTGCTTCGAATAAGTTAATGAAATTCTTTACCATTAATAAGGTTTACCAAAATGATATATGTACGAACAATAATGAAAAACAGTCTGCATTTACATCTAATTATTGAATAATTACAAAAACTAAATGTTAATTTTTTATAAGTTTTATTATATAAAGAAAAAAAATTGTAAGCTGTGTAACTCGAAGAATTAAGTTGGTAAAATTCTAAATGTTATTTTACTTTATTTCAAAGTCTGTCTATCCTTTATAATGGTTATTCACCACAGTTTTATCGCCCGGTTTTATCAGAAGCACTTGATGACATAAATTGGATGTGTCATACCTGGAATCGCCTACATTTGATGCAAAGCAATCATAGCACGGGTGCATATTGTTCTGTAGGGGCTCCGAATCGTATGTCCTTTTGTTCATGATACAGTGTCATAAAAAGTTAAAATTTATTTAAAATTACAGTGAATTCATAACCTGTTAATTTAATTATAGGCAATCTTGCTTAAAAGTATTTTAAATTTAAAGGTGTTAATTATCACGTTTTTGTTTACATACACATATGTTGCAGTACGAATATTTTTAATTGTTAGAAACAATAACCTATGATGCAGAAAAAAGGCGGGAAGTGAAAGTATGTGCTAGATGCATTTCTGAGTTCCATTCATCTTCAGTGACACTGAGTTCCACTCGTCTTCAATGACACTGAGTTCCACTTATGCACTCCAAACACGTACTGCACCATAAGCATTGTATTGTATATATGCTTAGAGTCTAGGTCTGGTAGACTACGAGAGGTAAGCATCAATATCCGAGTTACATTGGACGAAATTGATATTTACAACATTTATCTACACATATAACTATGGTGAGATTTAATATTATTATGCTTCAGCTAAGCATATATACAAAACAACGCTTATGGTGTAGTAAGTGTTCAGAGTGCGTAAGTGGAACTCAGTGTCACTGAAGATGAGTGGAACTCAGTGGCTCCGAAGACGAGTGGAACTCAGAAATGCATCTAGCACATAGACTCACTTCCGGCATATTTTCTGCATCATAGGTTGTTGTTTCTAACAAATAAAAATATTCGTACCCCCTCAGGGTTCCATTGTTGAACCAATGTTTATAAACCTGGTAACGCCTGAAGAAATAACTGCCGTCATAAAAAATAACACGGTTTCCACCCGGAAACAACATTCACATAGATAATAACCGTGGAAGTCTATTACATTTTAGAGCTATTTACGGTTTGAAAATAATTGTAAGAATTGACAATTATGAGACAGCAAAAACTATCTACCATAGTAATTTTCAGAGCATAGCAACCTGTAGTATACTGATATGATGTATATCACGAGAACTCAGCAATATTCTTATTGCAGAAGAAGGCTACGAGGGTTCTTCATGGGGCGGATTGTCTGGGCAGCTGTAGGCCCTTGTACAGAACATCAAGGGTATTAACCATACCCAGTGCTATTATACTTGCCTGTTTGCTCTATGTTCATGGGCACAGGTCCTGTTTTCTAACCCGCTCAGATTTCCACTAGTACAGCATTAGATATCGAAACAACTTCACTACTCTTTTCTATAGAGTGAACAAAACCCAGCATAGTACTAACCATCTTGCCATGAAACACTACAACAATCTCCCAAATTACATCAAGGAGATGAATACCAGGCATTTCAAGAATAGTATAAAGGAGGAACTCTTAAGGGAAGCTTTTTACAGGGTCCAGGATTTCATGGGCCATGTATGGCAGTCTTAAAGAAATTCTAAATATTTCTCACAAATGCATTGTAATTAACAGTACATGAATAATGTTTATGTTTAAGCAGTAAAGCTCTGCTAATCTGACCTCCACAAATCCAGATGTCCTTGTAATCCGAACAAAATTAAAAAATATATTTTATATTATGTACCTTATAATCCGGATCAACCACGGATATCCTAATCCTGATCGCAAGACGTGTGGTTTTGTTACATATTTCTTGCAGTATCTAAATTGCTTAGGGAATCCCCGACTAAATGTGGAACACAAAAAGGGAAATCACCCAATCAGTTTGAATAAAGATTGCACCAAAAAGGCCACACAAAACGTTAACTCTTGCAGAAAAACAGGACATATTGCAAAAATTTAGTAGAGGTGTCAGTGGTAAAGTGTTAGCAGAGAAATAATGGGGTACGTTCTATTTTTTTTCCATTAAATGGTAATTTATTAATGGTGCTTTTTTGCATTTGCAGTTACATTGCAAGTTGTGTCTCAACACTAATGCTTAGGAAAGTTCTGCGAAAATCAGGATATCTAGAAATGGAGAATGAATTGTACAAATGGTTTCAGTTACAGCGAGAAAGACATGCGACTGTCACAACTAATATATTAAGGGAAAAGGTTATCCTACCTTATCCACAGTGAATCGTCCTCCAGTGTGGCTCGACACTATAAGGAATACAGCTAAACAACCACACCACACACTATATTTGCTGTTGATTGCTTCGCTTACGGAAGCTGACTATCTACTCTTCTCTGACCACCAGATTGCTGAAGTTTTCAAGTCCTAAATTGGCCACATTAGCGGACTAAGGTTGGTCCACTCACAATAAAATTAATTACAAAAAACTGCAGGCCAGCACTGAACAATACCTTCTGGATAATAAAATTATAACATTAAACAATACATAAGCCCTGTTACATTTTTATATCTGCGATAGCTTCAGATTCAGACCGAATCTGCTCCTTTTCCATTTGGAACTCCGCTTTTCATAACTTACCAATATTATAGCACAAATTGGGAAATCAACTAAATAAAATTCAAAAACGCACAAATATTAGCAACATTTTTTTTTAATTATTCAATTCAAAATTATAAAAAAAAGTAAGAACTTTATACATGCTTGTTCCAACTTTAAGTTTAAAAAGTGACATAATGCTTCTGATACGGCTCTATATGATTGAAAATTTGAAAAGGTTATCAACTACAAATTCATCTAAAAATTTTTGTCTTCACTTCACCTCAATTAATTCTAATAATGGTAAAAAGAATAAAACTCAAAATCATAAATGAATTTATACTATATTATTTATTATTCATAGAGATAAAAAAGCCCTTTTAAGCTATACAAGTTTTGTTATTTTCAGTATGTTGCATGCTTTATTTAAATATTCACGCAAATTTAAAAAATTAAAAATAGTTCAAAACGGTGTACAATAAATCTAAAACCACATATAAATTAAATTAAATATTAAACAATTAATTGTATTCACAAGTATGTTAAGTGCTGAAGTCAACAATAATATACAGAGTGTCTCAATCTTACTCTTGCGAAGTTCAAAAATTAATAAACCACTTCAAAATAACGCAAAAAATCTTAAAAAATGAAAAATACAAAATTTCCAAGGGTGTCAAAGTTGGACTTTAACAAGGGAATAGATTGTTATTTCTTGCAAATTTTTGATATCTCCCTTAGTTTGGTAATAATTACATAAAATTCAAATGTAGGTTCAAATTCAAGATATTGATCTAAGTGACCTAGTGACATCGACTATGTAACTTACTGTAATGTAGTGTTTTATACCTCGAGAACGAAAGCCTTTAGGACATATGTTTAATAAACTATTCTCTATGAAAGCACTTGTAGAATCCCCTCATTAAGTTAGTCACGCTCTTATTAAATTACCCCTGTATACTACAATTTTATTTGCTAAAATTATTAGATAAAACTTTGGTTTTTTAGAATGTCAAATTAATCATCTTAAAAAATGTTAAAGAAATCCCGACATATTCAAGAAAGAACACGTAAGAAGTAAAATTTCTAGTTTACGAAGATTTCGAACCATACTAAAGCTAACCTTAAAATAGATCGTATAAAAATTGGTTTGTTTAGGTTTGAAGATAACATGTACATACCTGCGCAGCCTTAAAGGTCAAACGTGCAAATTAAAACAATAAACTAACAAATAGGTGAAAAATACAATGTTATGATGATTAAGCAGATCACGGAGAACTGCAAGGCCCCATTTTGGGTACATATCTTTATATTATTAGGTAACCAAAAAAGTTCTTGCGGTACAGATTGTCATGAATATTTTTTTTATAGGTTAATGTTATCGATTGTACGTGTTAATATAGTGTTATCTACTTTAATACATTAAAATTTGATGAGAATTGTTTTTTTTTTAATTCATATTTTAAAATAATTTGTGCCTCGGTAGCCATATAGGTAAAAGCATTGGGGCGTTAGTAATGCGACTCCAAGGTTGCTCGGGTTCGATTTCCCACCCAGTAAAATTTTCTTAGACTAAATTCTATGGGGTTTGGAGTCAATTCGTTAATTTTAAAAAATCTGTAAAATGACATTAATATAATAAAATATAAAGGTTTTTAGGATTTGATCCCAGTACC
Source organism: Sperchopsis tessellata (assembly GCA_033557685.1). Classification (NCBI taxonomy): domain Eukaryota; kingdom Metazoa; phylum Arthropoda; class Insecta; order Coleoptera; family Hydrophilidae; genus Sperchopsis; species Sperchopsis tessellata. Next base: position 19,349 of record JAWQRN010000429.1, read on the forward strand.
ATTAAAAAAAATAATAATATAATGTGGCAACGAATAAAACTTTAATTCAAGGCACCAAAGCTGCTGAGGCAGCACAAAAATATGTACCGTGTTCTAATATGTACCGTGTTTTGAGGTCATGCTGTAAGTGATCGAACAGCACAGAAGTGGTTCAAAAAATTTTCTTCGGGAGATTTTCAGCTTGATCGCTTGAAGCACGCTCTGGGAAACCGAAGATCATTGACGAGGATATTAAAGAAATTATGGAGGCAAATATTCAACGCAACGTGCTTAGAGCTTGCAGAAAGGTTCAATGTGAGCAATGAAACCATTCGTTTGCACATTCAAATGGATCCCACATGAATTGTCAAAAAATAACAAATCAAGTCGTCTTACCATCTGTTCGGCATAAGTGTCATGCAATGAAAACGAACATTTTCTTGATCGGTTGTTAACTTGCGACGAAAAGTGGAAAAGATAAATTGCAATCTATGAATCAAGACAAAAAAAATTGTAGAGGAAAAAAGGCGAATGGCCTGAACTTGAACAGACGATTCAAAATTGGATTCTAGAACAGAGACAATCTGGTAGAAGTGTGTCCACAAAAATGATTATTGAAGAGGCCAAACGTTTAGCCTTTACACAAAATATCGCAAGTTTTACTGTCTCCTCTTCTTGGTGCACAAGGTTTATGCGACGAAATAATTTAAGGATGTGAGTAAACAAATGATATCACAAAAATTGCCGGCAGAATATGAAGAGAAAATACTGGCTTTTCAAAGATTAATTATTGATGCCAGGAAAAACATTAACTACGATATGCAACACTTCGCTAATATGGACAGAAGTTCCGTTAACGTTTGACGTCCCGTCTAATAGGACAGTTGATCAAACCACCTTTTCTAATTTTTAAATGGAAACCTATCCCAAAAGATAAGATTCTTAACGGCGTTTTTATTCATGTGCATCGTAAAAGCTGGATGGATGAAAATGGATTGGAAATCTGGATACACAAGGTTTAGAACAAAAGGTCAGTTGCCTTGTTAAAAAAAACCATCATTGTTTGTTTGGGAATAATTTCGAGCTCATTTAACGGAACTGATTAAAGAACGATTAAGATTACGAAATTTGCAGTGATTCCTGGAGGTTTGACATACCAATTGCAGCAGTTAGATGTGTCGATCAACAAGCCCTTTAAAGCACTCATGCGTGAGAAATGAACACAGTGGATGTCACAGCCTAATCTTGCAACAACTGCGTTAAGAGAACTTCGTCGGCCAACAAATTCAGACGTTAGTGAATGGGTGTAAAGTTCGTGGGATAAAATTGATGCTAAAATTATCCTAAAGTTGTTTAAAAAGTGTGGTATTAGCAACGCAATGGACAGTACAGAAGATGACATGCTGTTCATGAGTGAGAGTTAAAATGAATGTAGCGATACTGATTCTAGTCATGAATCTAGCGATGCCGACTCCGACTCAGATTCTAGTCATGAAAGCAACGAACAATAGAATATATATATAGGGAATTCGTTTTAAGTTATGTTTTGAACTGTGATGTTAATATTGTAAATGTATATAGTAATTATGTTTGATGAAGTATTATTTTTCCTTGATTTAGTAAAAAATTTTTTAAAAAGTTGGTTAAATTTTAGAGTGCTCGTTATACACTGGTGCGCGTTATACACCAGCAAATACGGTAATAGTGTTAGTTGTACATGATTTAGACAAACAATAAGGAGTATTGAATGTAGGGATTCTAGAGGGAAATCTTCTAACTTGCCTTAGGTAATGCAAAATACTTACTGTCTTATTAACAGATTGTATGGAAAGTGGAGTAATAAAAAACAAAAATGTTATATTGGTGATATTTGTGACAAAAAGGATTGTATTTATAGTTTTAACTATAATTAAGATTTTTTTGTATTTTCCAAATACTATAGTTTTTTATTTTATGTCTTTTAACCGCACAAAAACTTAACTAAACCAATATGGCGTATTGAAATAGAATTCATATTTTTATAATAATATAACATTATAAATTAATTCATTTATTATTTAAACATTTCAGAAAATTTATGTTAAAACATTAAGTCTGTGTACAGTACAAATGTCACTCAGTAGAAGCACGGGTCCTGTACTGTAACTAGTTCAAACGAAACAACATGAACAATGCTTGGCCATACGGCTACTGTACAAAATATTTTTTTAAGAAATGTGTGTGTTAAAATAGAGACCCCTGATTTTAAATCAACAATGTAGGTGATGAAGTTAAGGTTCGTGTGTGTTACAAACTTTTTGTTTTGTTTAAAGGACAAACCAAATTCCCATGTGGAATATTATGTTAGTTATTCTTTACATAACCTAACTTTGCAAATTTTGGATGTATCGTAAGTGTAATATATTACCGTCAAAAAAATAACATTTTTAAGGTGGCAAACTTATGGTCACTTGCATTTTACTAAGATGAATTTTGTAAATGCGGTATCAGATATTAACTGTATCGGCTAACAGTTATGTTTACATCATGTTTTGGTTGCTAGTTAAGGGGGGAGACTGGTATAAATTAAAATTTTTGGGCACATTTTTTTTATTGCTTAGAAAATTCATTTAATATCGGAAGAATATGTTTCCAAAGCTGTAAAACCAAAATCAGGTCCCAATTTTATTTACAGGTTTGTTGGTCAAATAAACTTGCCGTTTTGCTATTTCAACAGTAGATGCTACCATCGTCGAGGGGAAGCATTGTTTGTGCTCGTGTAACGGTTGTTACGAAAAAATAGCGTCTCCAAACGAACAGCTGAGAGGCAGCATGCTGACAGTATTCCGTAACACTTTGAACACTACTTTTTTCTACCGAAAACTTTAAACGCGTTTTTCTTAAAACGTAAAATTTCGCACACCGTGCATTGTAGCTCAAAAAGTAAGCGACCAATTAACTTCAAATTTTGCACAGATATTCGTTAACTCATTGGCCTCTGCATGAAATTACATTTACATTAAAATATAAATAATGAACATTTTTTTTTAAAAAAAGAGTGATTTTTTTCAAAATAGTCTTGAATTTTTAATTTTTGATTTTTTTTCCATAATTTAGGTTCATGCATAACGTAAAACGTATTTTAACGAAAAAACTTTGGTCAATTAGAACGACTTGGGCGTGTCACGAATTTTTCAACATAAAAATGAATTTTACATACCCTTCATTTGCAATATTATGATATACTTTATGTCGATTGACTAAACTTAACCATTTCTTAACGAAAAATTCTTGAAAAAATGTTCGTCTATACCAATCTCTCCCTTAAACTAATTCAATTTTGAGCACTTTTTAATTTTTTTGTAATATTTTATTCATCTTGAAAAATACAGGGAGAAAAATAATTGATGTCTCAAGCACAATACATACATAAAATTAGTAACGAAAAAAATTATGAATCAAAACTAAATACTATCATAAATATACATTGTTAATTCTCTAAAACATTCATAAAAATATTTATAACAGATTAAAAAAAAAATAGGTAAAATGGTCAATAAATATTACGTACATAAAGTGTAAAGCACAACAAAAGAAAACACAATGCAGTCTCTATAGTCAATCTTTTTTCTTATTTTGCACCATTCTACCTATACATGTAAGTGTAATAATTGAAATTTATAAAACTGCACTCGGTGCGAATCTAAGATCAGTAAAATAATATATACAAATTTTCTAATTATCAACTAAAGTTGAATTTTAACGACCCACGAATTATAAACTAAAATATACAATTATAAAAAGTTTTACCAGGATAAGGGCTGTTCAAATTATGAGCTTTAAAACCTTTAAAAACATAAAGTTGACATTTCAGGTGAGTTTTTTTTTTTGTTCATCGAAGTAGGACTGCTCAGTCCTATATTTCGTTTACTACAGTGGATACAGAAGACATCTTTATAAAATAGAATTACATTTTCCAGTTGACAAGAGTACACTAGAAAAAAGCTACATGTAAACTCCGAAGAATGACATAAAGGAGTAACATCTTAAAAGGCAATCAACAACACTTTATTATTTCATAGGGTGTAATATTATAGTTTTGTTCAGGTTGCAGGCTCTTTTAAAATGATATAAAACACAATAAAAACATTATACTACTAAAAGCTAACATGGAAGGTACCTTTCTAGTAGAAAAAAATGCAGATTATTTTAAAACGTACCTTTTGGTAAAAAATCGTATATTATGATACAAGTTTATAAGTGAGCCTTTAAAGCAAGCAAAACGAGTCGTGCCCTTAACGTTGCAAGTACTTTAGAGGTACTTATTATACACGTGTATCATACGCTATTTTTTATTATACCTGCATCATGACTTCAAACACTGGAAATAAATTTTAAATCAGAAAAATGTTTCTTAGGTTTTAATACATCCAATCAGGTAGGTAATGGACATGAGATGTCACGTATTGTTGACATGGAGATAGCAATTGTTGTTTACAAGCTTGTTTGACAGTTCACGTAATTAATAATTTTTATAGTTGAAAATGGTTGCAAACCAGAACTTTCACCCGAAATCGAAAAGTTAGTCGCGGAGGCTAAATTAAAACTAATTCCAGCAAAATCCAGAGACTGCTAGTATAAAGAATACAAAAAGTTAATGTTTTGGATCGAGAAGAAGTAGACTCAGATTGTGAATGTGATTATGTATGATGAAAATGTCCAAGATATATAAATTTTCCACACTTTGGTGTATCCATTCGAAATTACAATCGATGCTAAGAATAAAAAGTGGAATATATTTAGCATCCTACCACAAATTGCATGCATTCATGAAAAGACCAAAAACAAAGGTTATGAACCTAAAAGTTTTTCATTAATACTCCCGATAACACTTTCCTATTTTTGAAAGTTGTCGCTATTTGTGGTGCTTTTGGGTCGTGCAGAAGGTACGAAATATGCGATTTGAGCATGAGTTACATTACAAGAGAAGGATCTGCCCTGATTATTTGCATCCAATCATCGAAAACTGAGAAGGGTCGAAAATATGTAGTTATCGACGATCCTGATATTGAATGTGTTCAGATATTTAACAAGTACCTTTCGTTACATCCGGAGAATTTCACTACAGAGAGGATGTTTCTGAAATACACCAATGGAAAATGCATTAAACAAGTCGTTGGGATTAATACTTTTTGCAAATGCCCTTCTCTTGTAGCACGTTTTATGAATCTATCAGACGTAGATAAATACACCGGCCACGTCTTCAGGCGAACGTCTGCGACAATTATGGCTAATGAAGGGATCAATGTGGATGAGCTTAAATGTCAAGTAGGTTGGAAATCATCCGCAGTTGCTTCTGGTTATATTGAGGAGTCTACAGTGAACAAAATGAAAGTTTCGAAGTTCATTGCTGAAGTCGTTAAATGAGGAACAAGTGCTGGGTCAACATCGTCATTTAATATCAATGAAGCGAATGTGGCATTAACGCCATCGTCATTGAATGCTGTAGATGTTCATATGGCCAGTGAAAATGCAGATCTCAATAATACAAGTGGCATTCATATATCAAACAATCAGCATCGTACATTCAACATTTATTTGAAATAGTTGTGTTTTTTATTTTTGATGTAATTTGACACGACGTGTTTTAATCTTGGGTTTTCGCACGCTTTTTAGTTCATTAGACAAAGATTATGATGCAGGTATAATAAAAAAAAAACTTTTCAAAAATGGTCGACAGCAGAGTTCGGAGCAGGTTTAAAATGACTGCCCCTTTTTTATATAATTATTTATATCCTGGTGGTGTTGCCTGAAGTTTAATGGTTAAGCGGCATTCAAACTTTTTATTGCGCACATCAACCCGTCACATCACCAGTAATAATGCATTTTCCGTCGCACTAATAGCTTGGATATTTGTCCCAAGCGACGACCAGTTGTTTATTTGACATTTGTTCTAATAGTTTTATATGTTTTTGTTATTATTACAGCCCACAATGAATAAGAAATATAAAAAGACCTATAACTGTAACATAGGAGACGGAAGCACAATTTATTTTAAAGAAAAATTTGTATACTTGATATGTAACGCAGATGTTGCAGGTGCTAAAAAATATATTGTGTATACAATATAGCAAAAAAACTTTAATATATCCTATAAATTTAGAAATTAAAAAAAAATTACTTGTAGGCTCACACACAACTAAACAGCAAAATATTTTTACTGAACCAATTTCACAATCAAAAAAAGCAACGGTTGCCTCTTTTAAATAGCTCATTTGTTAGCAAAGAAAAAGAAACCATTTGTAGTTCACTTCAGAGTCACTTTTTGTTGACTATAAAAATAAAAATTAAACAACAATAGCAATAAATACAATCCAACTCTCAGTTGAAACAACACAATTTTGTCCTCAGAACTAAAATTCTTTCTCTAACACGAAATGTAGACGACAGATTTCTTGGAAGGACTGAGAATATCCGATGGGTACACATTCACTCCCCTTTTTTATTGATTGTGTATTGATTAATCTTAACAGACTGACAAGAAAATGGAAAATAAGCAGTGTAAACAAAATGCAGTGTCCCTAAAAGTGAAAATGCAACTTTTACGACCTGTTGAAGCTGGTAAAATGTCGAAAACAGCAATTTGCAAAAACTTTGGTACACCAAATTCGACTTTTTCAACGATTATAAAACATCAAATGAGAATTAAAGTAATTTTTAAGGGCAGTAAATACTAACCAGACAGAACACGCGTGAGGACAGCGAATCGCGAAGAATTAGAGGCTGCATTGCTGATTTGGTTTAAACAACCAAAATCTGAGAATATTCAAATTTCAGGGCCCCTTTTAATAGAAAAGGCGGCTGTGTTTGCAGTGCAAATGGGGATACAATTTACTTCCAATCTTGGTTGACTGAAACGATTTAAGAAAAGGCATTCAATTGTTTTTAAAAGTGTATGAGGAGAATCGCGGTAAGTGTGATAAAATCTACCTTGCCTACCATACTTACAGACTATAGTGCCAAATACGTGTTTAATGCTAATAAAACTGAACTGTTTTTCCTTAGCTCGCCAGATAAGATACTTGCATCCAAAGGCGATAATTGTTCTGGTGGCAAGTAATCCAAAGAGAGAATTACCGTAATCGCAAGCATGTAATTCTGATGGCTCTGAAAAATTACCTCTTTTTGTGATAGGAAAAAGCAAAAACCGAGATGTTTCAAAAATGTTAAAAAATTGCCTGTAGAATACGCAGCAAATAAAAAGGCATGGAAGACATCTGAAATTTTTACAGAGTGGGTGATGGCATTAGATAAAAAAGTGTTATCAAATCCTGCCGACCCTAATTTGCAGGCTATTAAGTTAGTATTTTTGCGCCAAATTCAACAAGCATCTTACAGCCGTGAAACCAAGACATAATATAAAATTTACAATGTTTTTATAGAAAATTGTTGCTTCGGTATGCTGCTATATAAGCTAAGGAAGAATTTGGCATTAATCTTTTGGATGCATTACATTTGTTACGTTCTGCGTGGAATTTGGTTACCTCTAAAATCATTTAAATTGTTTGTGCCATGCAGGTTTTTCTACAGATGCTGTTTCATCCGAGTCCGAACCTTTTATTGAAGTGGAAATGTACCCAACACTATGTGAAATGTTTTTACTTGGACATTGATGTTAATGACTATATTGAAGTGTTCAATAACCTAAATATCGCAGAATTGATGAGCGTTGGTGACATAGTGAATCTTGTGCGGCAGACGGAACCTGAAAGTGACAATGAAATTGACGAAGTTTTAGCAGTTCCTACCGCGGATGTGCACAAAATGTTAAATTGTCCGGCATATTGGACACTTTGGAACAGTTTATAGAATCCAAAATTGTATCGAACAGTGTTCAAAAACAAATTTTTTAAAGAAAAATTAGATAAAACTAAATGTCATGTTACAAAAATTATGTTCTCTCATTGACCAAAAAATGATATTGATAATACATATGTAGTAAAACTTTCAAATATGTGCGATACGAAATTCAGTTAAATAGAATTTTTTTTCTGGTGCCGTAAATTTCGTGTTAAACGTTTTCCACTGTATTTTCTTTTTTACATTTAACACGAACCGTGGCCGGTCAGTTACATGATTGACACCTGGCGACTCCAGGTATTTGGCAAAATCGGCTGCAACCCTGATGTAGATGACTCATTTTTGCCAAAACGTAGATATTTAAAATAAAATAAACAATTTTATCAAACTTTTCACCTTTCTTTGATAAAGCACTTAAATCGTAGCCGAGCTTTGCCCTCAAATCTGTACATAGTAACACATCTGTAATTACATGAATAAAAAATTAATATCTAACAATATTTCGAGGTGTTTTCATGCCAGTACCTTTCAAATATTTAAAGCTTATGGAAATAACACCTCCTATTAATTTTGTTTTACATTATGCCTTTTTTTCCACAACCATTTAAGAGTGTTAGGAAACTGTCAACTTTATGTTTTCATCATTTATTTATAGATATACTCAACTAAAACGTTGGGAACTAATGAAACCTGGAAATGCTCATTTTGAAGCTAACTCTTTCATTAAACCCATTTCAGGTTTAACTTTTTATTTTTATGGTAAAACATCAACAATTAATCTACTTTAAATTATTTGACCGATCTTGGAATGTGTACCAGTGGGTTAAATTGTAAATATTGTTATACATACTTCAACTATATATATATACGTATATATATATATATATTTTTATAATATGATAAATCGCAAAATTTAGAAATCACAAAATGCTCCTAGTTTTGTTTAAAAATTACAAGTTGGCACTTAAGCGCCGCTAATAATCTGTGATAATAGTGTGATCTTCTCGGCAATTGAACTGTTGATGTTCTTGTTCAGCAAAAGTCCCATGAGAGCTTCGTGCAATTTGGAATTTCTCAAGTGGTCAACAATTATGTTTTTCTTTGTCAATTGGTTCAGTAACGATATTATATTCTCAACCGTTTCTTTCTCCATTTTTTCGCTGTATTTCGTAACAACAAACGCAAGGTGTTTTCCGATGTCCGCTTTTACCAGGAGATCGGAAAAGGGTTCCTTACAAGTTCCGGAGCATGTTGTGGCAGCTAAATTTATGTTTTCGATATCGGTGCACGACGACTCTTTCTTGCAACCTGAGTTAGATTGTTCTGTGTGAATGCATGTAGCTGCTAGAATGTTTAAGGTTAGAAGAGCTTCGTTTTGCATGACTGCGTGCATCGATGAGGTCATTTCTACTATGCACTTTACGCAGTCTGGTACTGCCATAATAGTTGGGAAGTAGGAGGTTCGGCAATTTTTTATTAAGGAGGAAAGAAGCCTCGAGGATTCACTTCTCACTCCTGGATGGTCCGAGTTGTAACACCAGTAAACAATTCGCTCCACGAATTCTTTACGTTGGATTAAATCTAAAGCTGATTTTTCTAAAATATATATAAAGATTCTATAATTATAAATTGCACTAATATTACAAAGAAACGGAGTGGGCGGTATGGTGTACCAAGGAGAAAATGATAACTAAAGGTAAGGTAGGGCAAGGATATCTTACAGTCAGCACTAAAACTCCTGAAGATGTGTTCAGTTCTTAGATATATTTAATCTGTTTACTTTAAGCGTAGTTAATTTTAAATTTGCACTTTTTAACATTCCAACGTAAACATATGCAGTGAGCACCTAAAGAATGGAATAAATTCAGTTTTTTTTTTTAACACCTAGTACTTATTGTAATCTACATTAAGAACCCACATAAATATAGCAACTTAAGAAGTGCAGTAACATTTCTTAACTTAAGCCAGATCAATCTAACTGGTATTGTTCAGGTCCAGAGGTGTCAGGCGCCTTAAACGGTAGGATTGGGTACTGTTGACTAGCAGATTTACTGCAAACAGGTTAGAGTGTACTTTGAGGCACGACAAGAACATAGAATTCGCGTACCTCACTTCTTCGTGCACTGTCCGCAAGTGAAGGTCAAGGTGTAATGTGTCATTTGGCCCAAACCAGGGAGCATTTGCGTTCTGCATTATGCTTTTTTTTTTTTAGAAGTTTCATTTGTTTCATACTCTTAATTTGTCTGTATCATCATTTCATTTTCATGGATCCTATGAGTTGATGTTCTGTAGTGCAGTCCATGAATTGCTTTTAGCACTTTATTCTGATTTATTTGCACCTTTTTAATATTCTTCCTTGTAGTGCCCCCCCAGGTTGCTATTTGATGTTTCAAATTATAAGTGAATTAAAGATGGAGTTAATTGTGGGTTTGGGCAACAACTTTGCTATTCTTCTTATTGCACCTGTGACTGGAGTTATTTTTTTTGCAGATGTTGTTTACATGGTCGTTCCAGCTTAGCTTCTCATCTATAATAAGGCTTAGATAGCGTATTTTATGTACTGATTCCACTTCCCCTTGGTTTGTCCTAATCATTATTTTTTCTGGGTCTCTTTTGTTCGTTAATACCATATATTTTGTCTTATTTGT